>MJUU01017413.1:19906-45843 GCA_002080025.1 Modiolus philippinarum | reverse complement strand
ATGTCAGTGTCACAAATAAAAACTGACATTTTCAGCTAGATTCTCGTCTTCTCTGATTTGACATTACCGGTTTCGACTTTACCCTGAATTGACCCACTGACAGTGTGACGGGTGCTGTGCACAGAGCAGGACATGCTTACCCTTCCGGACCACCTGATGTCGCTCTCGGTTTTTATGGGAGTTCACACTGTCAGTGCTTTAGTTTTTTGTGTTGTCTTGTTAAATTTTAGTTTTGTCTGCGTTAGTGATGTCTGTGGTACCGATCTGTCCTTGTCCACGTTTGAATACTAAAATGATTACAAAAGATTTTCAAAATTTCACCTTGGTACTGTTTGAGGGTTAGAGAAGTTACACGTACCATGGTTTTAGTTGGTTTTGTCTAAGGGTTAGAAAATGACAATAACCAATCAGTTACCTAACAGATGTTTCAGAACATATACCTCACTGACCGTGTGACGGGTGCTGTGTGCAGAGCAGGACATGCTTACCCTTCCGGGGCACCTGATGTCACTCTTGTTTATTGAGAGTTCACACTGTTAGTGCTTTAGTTTTTTGTGTTGTATATGTAACGTTCATGTGTTTTGTTGGCATGTGATGTCTTTGGTCTTCCGTCTTTTGGTGTTCTTGCTTTTGCCTTGTCTCTGGACTTTGATTTGTGTAATCTTGTGCTTTGTTCCTTCGGTATTCTACTGCCGTTGTTTTGGAATTATAGTGCTGCAGGTCCCAGGTGAGCGATAAAGGCTCTTGAGAGCCTCTTGTTTGTGTTTTCTTTTTTTTTTAATTCTGTATTTTGTTAATTTTTTTTATCGTGTCTTCTAAGTTTTAAGCGTATTAGGCAATGAAATAAACAACAAGATATTAACATATATACCTTTTATTATCTCCGTCATGAGATAGACATAGGTCGGAGTGCCACATGCTATCTTTACAGTAATTAATATCCATAAGGTAATGTACAATAATCAGTCATGATGATTCTCTTGTCAAATACTAGTCTATAATCTTTACTTTGATTAATGGATAGTAGTCTCTTCTGGTCTCTTATGATTTTAAAATCATCAGCAACGGTCTTCACATCGTCTCTTTTATGAATGACTATATGTTTTATCGTTTAAAAGTTGATGATCAAAGAGTTCATGTAGTTAAGGCTGATTCCTCGCACTTTAGATATGGTGGTATTCATGTTCTTATCGGGTCTGATTAATTTGTACGCGTAGTTTTTGGGTCCTCCAGTCACAAACTCTGTAATTGTGTTATCTGGTACTTCATCCGTAAGATCTCCTAAAAAGTCTCCTAATCGGGTTTCCATTCTCCCGGTTGAGATGTATAAACAATAGAATCGTTATCGGCGTATCAGGCTCGTCTGTCCAACTTCTGCAAATAACTATACAATTTTAAACGGGCTTGAGCAGTTGTATAAGCAGCAATGACGATATTAGTACGCCCGGAGTCTTCCACAAACTCTTCTTTATACTGGTATCTAAATTACGCCATCTCATTATTTACAGGATAAACACTCATTACGATAATTTGGTCACTGGTTAACATATCGAAATAGTCCACAGGTTCACTCACATATTTGATTTGGGGTAAGTTGCTTCTTTGTCCGAGTTTTCCCCAAAAGCTATTCAACATGAGTTTAGCTAATGATCTCAACCCAGGATTTTTCTTAATGTTATTATAGTCCAGGAGTATACCCTCCTTTTCATGGTAGTTTCGAATATACTTCAACTTATTATCTTCGGTGTCACACCACTCGGGCCAACCACTGGCTTCCTGTTTCATTTTACGGAAAGTATTGATATATTCGGTGAAAAGACCACCGGTCTTTGAAGTGTGGTTATATTGATCTGTCTCGAAGTGCCAAACTTCCTAGATCTGTCGGATTAAATATCCTTTTTCCACAGCTTTTTCCACTTCGTCCGTCACCCACGTTCTAGTCAGTGCTCGTTGATCATCGGTATGTTCACAAGGTGTTTGTTGATTCGATTCCGCACAGGTTTTACATAACGGAAATAATAACTTAATGTTGATCTCCGCCGATAACACTGGAATGTAGAGTCCTCTGGGTGGGATCAGTTGGCATTTGATCAATCCTTCGTAGTGTTGAATATCAGTGAAGTTTTCGGTGATAATGTGTGGATGTCCAATCGGGTTTTTACCAGTTTTAATAATGTAAGGATATAACGACGTCGCATCGTAATAATTAATGGATCCACCATTCGACGTGTCTTTGTACAGCGTAAAGGCTTCCGTTTTTCCACCATTAAAAGCATCTCTAGGTTCCAAAGGAGTGATCATCTGGGATTGTTGAAGAAAGTGTCTTAATTCATTATTGTCTTGGACCTCTTTATCAAACTCGCATTCCCATTTACCTATGTAGATATAACCTTTTTCTTCTAAATACCGTTTCTTTTTATATAGTACGTTGATGTAAGTCGCTCATGTTTTTGACGCATAAGTTCATATTTTGTTGAGTTTGTCACAAATAATTGAAGTTACATTTCATTTCTGATTATATTAATATCGTTAAGTTATCAAGTTTTTTGTTGTACTTCTGTTCAATTGCACGTTGCATGTTGTGTTTAATGTAAAAGTTTACATTAGTTTTAAGTTTTATTACATTTCTCTTGAATGTATCGCACTTCTGTGGTCTTTATCGGCCTTTTTACGGGTTTTTGCTACTACTGCTGCTGCTGCAGCGCCATATGCGAGGAGTAATGGATGCTGCTGCTGCTTCTTCTCGTCCATACTTCTGCGTCATATAACCAAGTATAATTACTCCCACCGCCACCGCCGTTAAACCATCCATGGACACTCCCACCACCACAGTCGCCACCGCTAAACCATCAATTAACAGTCCCACCACCACCGCCGCCGCCGCTAAACCATCCATGGACAGTCCAACCACCACCACCACCACCGCTAAACCATCCATGGACAGTCCAACCACCACCACCACCACCATAGCCTATTATCCCACCACCACCACCCAAATACCTTAGAATCACCACCACCACCACCACCACCACCACCACCACCACCCTGATACACCAAAATCACTATTTTTACCATTACGATACCATGAAATCTTCCTTTTTACTAACACAATGACACACTATCATTATTACTAACATAATACCATGATATCACCATGGTTACTAACATGATATCACCATGGTTACTAACATGATATCACCATGGTTACTAACATGAAATGACTAAGGTTGCTAACACAATACCATAACATCACCATGGTTACTAAGTAAATACTTTAAACTAATGTATCACAAAATACCTTTGGTATTTTTTTACCAATCCTGAAACAAAAAGTGGATTGAAGCTGTACAGAATGTGGACCAATCAAATTGCAGGAAATTCAACAAATCAGAAGCCTCCATTTACAATGGATTGACTAATCAGAATGCAGGAAAATGAACCAATCAGAAGCCGTCTTACAAAATTAACTGTAACTGACCAATCACAGCCATCGGTACAAATGACTTTGACTATATAAAGGCCTGATAAACCGGCTTCTTCAGTCGACAGACTGCCATTCTGCTGACCAGTTCGAAAGTGTGATCCAAAAACTAACCAAAATAAATGGTGAGTACATTAATTACCCCTCCCTTGTTATTATTTATACTAATTTTAATATTCATAACTAATTATAATATTCATAACTAAATGTTATAACTTAATCATGTCCTTTTATCTTTACAAACTAATGAATAAGCATATTGTGATTAAAAGAACCAATTTCTATTTAAAGTAAAGATACCTCAAATAAATGGTAAGTAATTTAATTACCCATCACTAATTCATATTCATAACTAATTATGATATTCATATCTAAATATTATAACTAAATATCATATGTAAATGATGTACTTTTGTCTTTACAGATATATTCTTACAATTTACCAGACTGTGATTAGAAACGTGATTCCAAAGAAACCTCAAATAAATGGTAAGTACAATAATTCCAATCACAAATTCATATTCATAACTAATTACAATATTCATAACTAATTAAGTCCATTACTAAATGTTATAACTAAATCATATCCTTTTTTATTTTTTCAGATGTTTACCTGTGACTATTGTCAGCAAAATTTCATTAAAAAGAGTCAGTTGCTACAACATTACAGACAATTCAAGCAGCATTATATGCTTACATGTGGTGTATACCTGAAGCATTTTACAAGAAAAGACAACCGAGACCGCCATGAAAAGAAACATACTGATGATAGTTAATTCCCCTGCAATGAGTGTGGGTTATTATATAGGAACCAAGATCGTCTGTATGAACACCAAAATGAAAAAAACACAAAACAGGAGCTGGATTACCTCGTCAACCTATTGATCAAAGTCAACCCAATCAACATTGCATCATTGAAAAAGGTAAAGGTGCCAGAACGCCTCGTTTTAATACAGTATCCAATGAATACCATGTCACGTTCAAGAATTTACATGTCAACACTATTCCAGAAATTTTAAAAACACTACAGATATTGTTCGACTCCATTGTATTAGACTTAACCAGCGGCATGAAGGGAGACGGTTTAGTTCAAGTGACACTCGAATGTCCGGATTTAGATTTCCCTATCAGATTACCTTTTATGAAAGTTGGACAAATTACAGGAGAGCCCTTGCTGTCAGAAGCAGAAAAAGTATTACAATCAAACGAACAGTTTACCTTGGACCAGAGTGTTAAACTGAATGTGACACATGCGGAATTACCAAATGTTGGAGTCAGAAAACAGTGTGATTTCGTGGACACGGAAAGGTTTTTAAACGATAAACGTTGCATCATACAGATAAAAAACGATGAGGATCTCTGCCTGGCAAGAGCAACTGTTACAGCCATGGCCAACATCGATGGACACGAAAAATGGAACAGTATTCGTTTGGGTAAATATATTCAAAAGGAGTTAGCAATGTGGAATCGACCAATTCAAACAGTTACAAGAGTTTCTAAGTGACGACCAAATTCATGTGGTTGCCAAGGAACATTTTAATGGTATTATTTACCATGGACCCTCAGCTGAGAAGAAAATATTTTTGTATTATCATGATAACCACTTTGACGTTATTACCTGTATGACTGCTTTTTTGAGTCGCAGTTACTATTGTACCGATTGTCATAAAGGATATGATCATAAAGAAGAACACGTGTGTAACAATGTATGTAATTGCTGTCATAAAATTCATGACCAAACCGAAGATGTCGAGTGGATACTCTGTACCGATTGTGGACGATATTTTAAAGGATCAACATGTTTTGATCTTCACCGAAAGATGACGTCAGCGGGAAACTCGACGTGTACTACGTATTATAAATGCCAGAGCTGTGGACAAGCCGTGAATAAACGTATGGGAGATCATACTTGTGGAAATGTTTACTGTAAAATATCTAAAGATTACTATTCATCGGGACATTAGTGTTATATGTTACCCGTGAATAACAACAATGAACAAAGAAACAGACTTTTATTTTCTTTGATTTTGAATGCACTCAAGATGATAAGATTCAGTGTAATGAAGGATATTCACCCGACGACAACGGTAGGTGCACTCATGGTAAAACATCAACGTGTGGAGCGTTAGAACACAAGCCTAATTTATGTGTGGTACGTAAAGTATGTTCACGGTGCATGGATGAAAACGTGGATAAAAATAGTATGTGTGAGGAATGTGGAAAAAAGGAATTAATATTCGCCGGACCCAACACAACTGAAGAATTTTGTAAATGGTTGTTTTCCGGTGTCAATAGTAGAGCTACTGTTATTGCACATAACTTTAAAGGGTATGATTCGTTACCTATTCTAGGATATTTGCATCAGCACGTAGTCAAACCATCGATCATAGCCAATGGAACCAAGAACATGTTCATTGAAGTACCCGAATGTCGTATTCTAATGATAGATTCTATCAACTTCTTACCTGTGGCTTTATCCGAACTACCCAAGATGTTTGGATTGGCGGAACTGAAGAAAGGATATTTCCCACACTTGTTCAACACGAAGACCAATCAAACCACCATACTGAATCATTTACCGGATGTGAGATTTTATCAGCCCGATAGAATTAAATCTAAAGACAGAGACACATTCTACCAAAGGTACGAGACCAATAACCAATAACCATTCCATTTTCAAAACGAACTATTGAGTTACTGCAGATCTGATGTGGATATTTTGAGAAGAGCCTGTCTAAAATTCCGTGAACTGTTTCTAGAGGTGTCTTCTAGTAACGAACAGAGAGGAATCGATCCATTCTAACAATATGTCACAATAGCGTCTGCCTGTAATTTGGTCTTTAGACAGAAATTTCTTCAAAGGAGTCCGTATACAGCACGCAGAAAATGGTGGAGAGAAACAAATTGGACCCTACAAAGTGGATGGATACTACGAGAACGAAAACGGAAAATATGTGTTAGAGTTCAATGGAAAGTTCTGGCATGGATGTTTACACTGTTATAGTGCTACTACCGTAAATCCCGTCAACGGTATGACCATGAGCGACTTACATCAACGTACTATGGAAAAGCAACGGTATTTAGAAGATCCAGGTTATATCTACACAGGTAAATGGGAATGCGAGTTTGATTAAGAGGTCCAAGACAATAATGAATTAAGACACTTCCTTCAACAATCCCAGATGATCACTCCTTTGGAACCCAGAGATGTTTTTTTATGGTGGAAGAGCGGAAGCCTTTACGCTGTACAAAGACACGTCGAATGGTGGATTCATTAATCATTACAATGTGACGTCGTTATATCCTTACATTAATAAAAATGGTAAAAACCCGATTGGACATCCGCCCATTTTCACCGAAAACTTCACTTATATTCAACGCTACGAAGGCTTGATCAAATACCAAGTGATCCCACCCAGAGGACTCTACATTCCAGTGTTACCGGCGAAGATCAACATTAATTTATAATTTCCGTAATGTAAAACCTTTGCGGAATCGAATCAACAAACACCTTGTGAACATACCGATGATCAACGAGCACTGACTGGAACGTCGGTGACAGACGAAGTGAAAAAAGCTGTGGAAAAAGGATATATAATTCGACAGATCTAGGAAGTTTGGCACTTCGAGACAGATCAATATAACCCCATTTCAAAGACCGGTGGTCTTTTCGCCGAATATATCAATACTTTCCTTAAAATGAAACAGGAAGCCAGTGGTTGGCCCGAGTGGTGTGGCACCGAAGATAATAAGTTGAAGTATATTCGAAACTACCATGAAAAGGAGGGTATACTCCTGGACTATAATAACATTAAGAAAAATCCTGGGTTGAGATCATTAGCTAAACTCATGTTAAATAGCTTTTGGGGAAAACTCGGACAAAGAAGCAACTTACCCCAAATCAAATATGTGAGTGAACCTGTGGACTATTTCGATATGTTTACCAGTGACCAAATTGTCGTCATGAGTGTTTATCCCGTTAATAATGAGATGGTGGAATTTAGATACCAGTATAAAGAAGAGTTTGTGGAAGACTCCGGGCGTACTAATATCTTCATTGCTGCTTATACAACCGCTCAAGCCCGTTTAAAATTGTATAGTTATTTGGAAAAGTTGGACAGACGAGCCTCATACGCCGATACCTATTCTATTGTTTATACATCTCAACCGGGAGAATGGAAATCCGAATTAGGAGACTTTTTAGGAGATCTTACGGATGAAGTACCAGATTACACAATTACAGAGTTTGTGACTGGAGGACCCAAAAACTACGCTTACAAATTAATCAGACCCGATAAGAACATGAATACCACCATATCTAAAGTGCGAGGAATCAGCCTTAACTAAATAAACTCTTTGACCATCAACTTTGATACGATAAAACATATAGTCATTCATCAAATATTAAGATTGATATTAAGATCCGAAAATTTTTTTTCATATTGCCGTATTTTCTTTAGTATAAGTCGCACTGATGTATAAGACGTACTTTTTTAAAAGTATGCATTTTTCGGTGTTAAATATTCTTTCTTTCTCGTTTTTTAGAAAATTAGTGGGAGATATCCTTTTGAAACTTTATTACAATAATCGATACCATGTCTACTTGTGCAGAAGTAAGGAATGGTCGAAAATCTTTTTTTCGTTCTCGAATTTTCGCCCAAGGTCCGATAAACATTGTTATGGGATAAACTTGGAAACCATAAGAGATAGCTGAAGAAGTGTAATGACAAAAATGGTGTTAGGTCATGACGGACCTTCGTTACATTTGAACCGAAACTCTACGGTGAACCGTTCATGAGTTATGCCCCTTGAAAGTTTCGTCACATCTTTGAGTATATTTTTCTCGAAAACGGTAAGAGATAGAAGCCTGTAACCTTTTCCATTCATCTTAGATGATATGTGTTACACTCTTAAAATGCTAAGGTGGAAGGTCATTGTTCATTTTGAACTTTGACCTCAGAACTTATTATTGGATTACCTCAGAAACCGTAATAGGTAGCTGATAAAATGTAATGGAGAAAATGTTTGTCTTGTTGAGATCTACATCGGACCAACCGTTTTGGACCTATGGACCAAAAACCGATTTTCGATGTATAAATTTGGATTTTTTTTGCCTATAGCTCAAATACCATTGAAGATACAAACATGTATCCATACAAAAAATGTTAAGGTAGACTTGACCTTCAAAATGACGTGAAATGTCAAGGTCACATTGAAAAAAATGTATTTCACGTTAAAGATTCTATAAATATACATATTAAGCTTAGAATGTTGGTTTTCCCTATGAATCAATAATGAGAACATTCTTACGCAACTTTGGGAAAGACATGTCAATTGTTCTTCGAACAGTGCACAAGGGTATAAATGTATTCTCTCGTACTAAGGCAAAACATTTGGCTATATTAGTTAACACAATTTCTAATTTACACGAGAAAAAGTAACTCGCTCGTATGCATCTCAAATCAGATAAAGTCATCTTGTATAGTTTCATAAAAATGAGCCATGACCAGATATTGCAAAAAACAAGGTCAAGGTCAAATAGTATACCAGTGTACATACTGCATATTCAGTTTTTACATGAGGACAGTAAACCTTTGCAATTTGTATGACTAAATTAATTGAGAACATAAAAGTTTTTCAAAAAGGTCAGGGTAAGTCAAAAGTTTGTTATTGCTTTTTAATGATAATTAAATTTATATAAATAAAATGATATAAAAATTAAAAGTTCTTTTTTGTTAACAAAAGGTTACTAACGATGGGTGGAAAGACATCTGATGTCGTTAGTCAGAAACCAAATTATTGTCAACTTTAGACGAGTATTAGATGAAAATCCGATTACCCGGTCGATTTACTTGATTTGTAAAGATGTATTTTTGTGCTATTATAAAAAATGTCAAATGTCAAAACCATTGTGGGAAAGACTTCAAGCACTGTAAGTCTAGAGCCAGATTGTGAACTTTGAAATTGTATTGCATGAAAATCTTATTTCTTTTATTGGCTTTCAGAGACAATTTGAAAACAGCAAAATGGCTTAAAACATTTCTTTATTATTTGATCAAAAGTTTAAAACTTTGGATGGAACTACTTCTTGCATAATAAAACAGATACATTAATGTAGATGAAGAACAACAATAAAAGCGTTGTTCCTTTGCTTGTTTTTTACCATGTATTTGTAGAGACTTTGTCTCATGTGCATTTACTTCATATCCTTTTATTCACTATATTAAAGTCAGAACTCAAATTTTTATCTTTAAAGGTGCATTTCAAACAATATTACTAAAAATATAACATTGAAATAGAGATTTTATACACATGACATATTTGTTTTAGTCCATATTAACCAAATATGACATAAATTTAGACTTAACATAACTGATCATGACACATTTGTCATAGTCCATATTACAATTATTACCCAAATATAGCATAATGATTGAGATTTAACAGACCCGACACGTTTATTCTAGTCTATGTTACCCAGATACAACATTGAAATAGAGATTTTGATTACTTGACGCATTTGTTCAGGTTCATACTTTCAAACATGACATAAGAATACCGAAGGAACAGAGACATGGTAAACAAGAGAAAACAGAAAAACAAGGACACAACAAGGACATGAGACAACCACAAGGCACGGAAATAAAAATACGACATTTAGAACTAAGGCACTTATAGTGGATTATCAGTCACACTTGAATAAGAGATTTTTTGTACCTGGCACATTTGTGTAAGTCTTTATTATCAATGTCGGGGGGATCATGTAATGCAGTCCGTCCGTACGTACGTACGTACGTACGTCTGTAGTGGCAAGGCATATCTCTGAAACCGCAACAGATAGAAACTTAAAATTTGGCATCATGGAAGAGTATATGACCCACTAGGGCATAGACCCCTAAAAATTGGAATTCGACCCCTTGGGGCCAAATTATGAGCGAAAAACAAATTTTGCGATATCCAATAAATGGAGATATCTCCAAAAGTGTTAAAGCTAGGATATTGGAACTTATGTCACTACTTATATTGCCTTTCCCAAGTTGAAAGAGGGTATCAAAATTTTGATCCCGCCCTTAGGGGCAATGCCCTAAGGGGTTAAAAAATGTCTAAAAACGATTGTCCAAGAACTCCTCCTACACCGTAGAAGATAGAAACATGAAATTAGGTACACTAGTAACACTTGGGGAGTTGTCTGTGCCAAAGGTTTCGGAATTTTGACTTTGGCCCGGGGGTGGGGCTACACCCTAATATGTTAAATCTCAAAATATGGTAAGATCAGTTCATATCCCCACCCCTTAACCATATATTTTATATTCCACATTTAAAGACGAGTTACTTGGTCACCCCCGGGGGTCAGCCCCAACCCCCTCATTTAGAAAATTACAAGTTATCTCAAAAACAGTTGAGATCCCCACCCCTAAACCATATATATTCTTAATGGGCATGACTAGACGAGTTACATGATCACCCCCGGGGGTCGGCCCCGCCCCCTTCATTTAGAAAATCATAAGTTATCTCAAAAACAGTTGAGATCCCCACCCCTAAACCATATATATTCTTAATGGGCATGACAAGAGAAATTCAATGGCCACCCCGGGGGTCGGCCCCACCCCCTCCCTCATTTTGAAAATTATAATTTATCTAAAAAACAGTTGAGATCCCCACCCCTAAACCATATATATTCTTAGTGGGCATGACAAAACAAGTTTAGTGGTCATTCCCGGGGGTCGGCTCCACATACATACATACATATTAATTTTATGTTTGTGGTTCACTGATGGTTTCAGCTAAGCAGAGTTTATTGAAGCAGAGTTTATTTCGCAGAAGATATAATCATTCAATAATAATTATTAATATTTGTACATTTATATTCCATGTATATTGATTTATAGTATTAAGATAGCTTCAGTGATTCAAACTTGAAGGAAATATTTCTTAATTTACCAGGTTAGCACAAATAAATACATCAACATTCACTGTAAGCTCGTGATAACGGTCAAGGTCTGATTGTCAATAATACATGCGTTCACAAAAATTCGTGCATTTCGACTTTGCTGGGAGCGGGGGGATGTGCAGTCTCTGACTGCTGCGTTTCATTTCCCAAATATAACATTAAAATAGATATTTTGGCCACTTGACACATGGCTTGAAGTTAACATTACTAAAATAGATACTGGAAATAGATAGTTTTTCAGATTTTTCATACCTTTTGGTTTTGTTTTAGTCCATATTACCCAAATATTACACTGAAATAGAGATTTCAGATACCTTACACATTAGTTTTTTTTTAATTACTCCCGTTCTCGTTTCTGTGCAAGTCCTTGGTTTTCCGCTCTTTAAAGACTCTGTAGCACAGTACTGACTAGATTGTGAACTTAAAACATTTTGTAACAGTTAGCGGGGCAGGACATGCTTACCCTTCCGAAGCACCCGATGTCACTCCCGGTTTTCATGTGAGTTCACACTATGAGTGCCTTAGTTCTTAATGTCATAATTTTATTTCCGTGCATTGTAGCTGTCTCACGTCCTTGTTTTGTCTTCGTTTTTCTCAGTTGCCGTTTTTGCCATGTCTTTGGACTTCGATTTTTGTGGTCATCGCTTCCCTTGTTCCTTCGGTATTCTAATGTCATTGTTTTAATTTGATTGAATAACACCCAAATGTCTTTACTATACACCTTACTTTTCTGCACATTTTTATTAAATATTTCTATGCAGATATACATTTAAATTCCTTTAAAGTAAGTGAGAACCGAACCGTCAGTATAATCAAACGTATGAAACGTATAATCAAAGGACAATGCCAATATCTGGAAAAAACACAGAAACAAAGACATAACATGAGTACGGCACAGAAAAGAAAAATAGGGTCTGTAAGTCTTGTCATGTGACACCGGGTGCATTTTTTTGTTCTAATCATATTCTTGATCAATGATCATGATCTTGATAATTGCATTTTAAAAACCTGATCATGATCATGATCTTCAAATAAAACTATCATTGTTGGACCCTTGATCATTTCTGATCAAAGATGGCGGTCAAATATTTATTTCTTTAAGCGTAAGAAATTCTGCACATATTCAAGATATTTTTTCTTCATTTTACAAAAATAGGTAGATATTGAGCTTTTAAAGCTCTACAAAGGCATTTTTGAATAAATTATTGTTGTCTGCCTTTCTCTGTCTCGATCACAAAAATGTTCAAGTGTGATCAGGAAAATGATCATGGCTAAAATGAACATGATCTTGATATATCATTTCGACAGAATTTTTTATTATGTTCATGATCATAAAATGATAAAGATCGTGATCAGAATAAGAAAATGCACCCACTGAAATTTGAAAACATTTCCCGCCAAAATATGACGTTTTAATATTATGACGTTCAAATTTTTGTGTGAAACGTCATGTTAGTTTTTAAAAATGTAACTTCCGGGTACAATTTATGTGCCCGGAAGTTTCAAAATTGAACGAGACTTACAGACCCTATAAGACGCCTACCCCGTTACTACAAACCCGTACAATACTGAATTACGCAGGATGTATTCAGTGACAAGAAAGCCGCCATGCTCAAATGACGGTCTGTGTTTGACGATATCTTCTAGGGTGATGTCCATTCGAAGCAATAATTACTAAGTTGCGGCATTGATTGTATGTTGTTTAATATCAGTTGAATGGGGCTATTTTCATCATTTGTTACACTATTTCCAACAAAAACAAAATGGCAAGAAGTGTCTTGTTCAAACCCAACGTACAGAAGGATGTGACGTCACACTACCCTGACGTCAACAAGAATTGTGCACAATACAGTTTACGAATGAATTATTCGCCAAAGAAAGAGTTCCCTGTATTTTTTTCAAACTTAACAACGAAATTGCAATATTTGGAAATTCCCAATAAACAGAATATAGGACCTATTGTTTTTGATACGGTCTTTATCACGGTAGCATATCAGGTTCGCCCTAGCGGGCTCACCTGATATACTACCGTGATAAAGTCCGTATCAACAAGAAAATTGCAGCAGAGCCATGCTCCAATAAATATATAAAGCAGTGGAAATATTTATATTTGGCCCTCCCCCATATTTATGTTTTCACATCAATGGTCATCATTGTATCAATTATTATTTTATTGATTATATAGCGAATCGTGAGACTTGACAGCTGTGCTCAAGTTTCCTAAATACACTCTTAAATTCATGGTAAAATATTCTAATTCACACCTAGTCTGATTATTTTATAATTAACGATCCAAACATATACATTTCACCAGTTTATGCTATTTCTGAATGCATTGCAATCTCAACAGCACTTCTGTAGTTGTCGACCCTTGTGCAGTTGTACATATTTCCGGTGTTGTGTAGCAGACGCTTAGTTGTTTTCATTTTAAGATTGACGATTTTCACATTAATTTGAGCATTATTATGTTTTAAAGCGTAATGCCATTTCATTTTGAAAGTTTTCAGTCAAATATTCACGCCAGTAGGCTACCGGTATCAACTATAGCCTTGGACTAAGGCAAGGAAAAGGAAATATCTAACTTCAAGGTCAGACATCTTTATTTACGTTGTCATGATATCTACGTCCGCCGTTTTCATGCATGTCATGATACTTGAGGGGTGCGTTGCCATGGGCTTTCTCATTACGTGCCTTCGGCACGTCAACTGTATTTCATTGTTTGCTATTAGGCATAATGTCCGTGCCTTCAGAACGACAGTTTTATCCTTATCCTAATTGTCGTGCCTTTGGCACGTCTTTAAATTGACTCATATGGGCCTACTTGGGTGAAATATTTTTCTACGGACACCTGATGTTTGCCCTAGGCACAGAATGACGATCGCGTTGTCATGGGAACCACACTTTGTTATTTATTCTCTATTTATGTTGGTTGTGGTCGTGCCTGTGCCTATGGCACGACAGTTGTATCAATTTGTTCAAATTATCTGTGCCTTCGGCACGACATTTACTTCGATACCTAATTTACACATACGAAACTGCCCGTCTAGTGTGATTTTGTGTTGTCTCGTGTTATGTCGTGTGATCTCGTGTTCGAAAATAAAGTATACAGACCAGTTTTCTGTTTGTTGATACGGTCGTGCCTCCGGCACGAAGCATAATAATAAATTGTTAATATTATATATTCATCATTTAGTATCCGTTTTGGTGTGGTCACGCCTTCGGCGCGACATTCGATTTCAGTTTCGAAACCTCGTATACAGCTTTAGCTCCTCCCACTTCCGCTTCAGGACGAAAAGTGTTTACAAGTACCAACCATGTTCGCTTCGCTCACCACATGGTTGGTAAAAAACAAAAAGTCCTATATTCTATATGCATTTGAGGTCATATTTGCACAGAATATTTTACATATACATCAGGTAGCTAGTGAGATACATCGATTGGTTATCTCCCTGTACCAAGTTATTTATTTATGGCCAAAGTGGAGATACTTTCTAATTTTAGTATCAAAAGAGGCCATTGATATGCTAATTGAACTTATCTCGACTTTACCATATATAACTAACTTGGTAAAGGAAAATAACCGAGCGATGATTCTCATTGTTTAACACAAAGCGAGTAATTAAGCTATATCACAGACTGAAAAAGCTTTAGGTGATGATGATGATGATGACAGTTGCTGAGTACTACACTGAAACATACCGTACAGAACCTACCATACAGAAACAGCTATCCAGATTATAGTACAACCTGTGTAATTCTGATTCCGAGCCAATTTGGAAGCGTTTGCTCTAACTCTCTAATGTTGCGTGATTATTAAATAAAAACAATTTTTCAATGTCTTTGGAATGACCTGATCGGAGATTAACCTGCGATGTCTCGCGCACATACACTCTAACATAATTTAAACTTATTCTACCATTAAAAAAATACAACAAACAAAATTGAATAAGAAATCAGTTGCATATCTTGAATACTCTTCTCCATTACAAATTAAAAATATAAAATAAATCACATCAAAGTTTCGAATGAATAATATGAATAACTGAACAATCGTTTAAACTAGTTGGTTAAATTCCGAGGTTCTAATGGTGGTTGAAAATAAAACTTCGTCAAAATTTTGGTAAACCTTTGAGCATTATGCCCCAGAAATTAAGCTTTTTTTACCCCAACCAATACCCAGACCAATAAAGTGGGAATAATCAAAAAGAAAAAGGGAGAGCTTGGGCAGGTTCCTCTTATCAACATGAAATCTTACTTGTCTTTAAGAGAAAGAACAACTAGAAAATAATGAAGTGTAGCAATTTGTGAATCTGGAAGCATATCTTTTAGTACTACTTTGTTCCACTTGTTGCACACAGATGTTTCAAAAGTAAGTCGTATGTCAATTATTTGATTTGATTGCCATCTAACCTTTGCGTGTTTGAGTTTCGACATGCTTTTTTAAATCCAATCGTCCACCATGGGCACAAGGGAAGTCCGTTTTTCAAACAGTACAGTTTGCAAAATTGTCGCTCTTTTAGATCGCTTGAGGCATTTCCCAGCCTCTTTCCCAATAAGCTTGAAATTCAAGAGACTACTACTTCAGCTTCATACTTAGATCAACGAAGATGAACGTTTGAAGTCTAAGCTATATGACATACGTGATAATTTTTAACTTTCCTTTTCTCAGCAATATACCTACCTCTCCAACCTATGGAGTGTACATTTCACAGTTGGTTCGTTACTGCCGAGCATGTGATTTTTAAATAGAGCAAAACACTGTCTCAAAAAACAATTGACTTGACCAAGGATTTGATTGATTAAGAATGTGACGGGAGCCACTAGTTGGGCAGGACATACATGCTTACCTTTCTGGAACACCTGATGTCACTCTCGCTTTTGTGGGAATTCACAATGTCAGTGCTAAATATTT
Organism: Modiolus philippinarum; assembly: GCA_002080025.1. Classification (NCBI taxonomy): domain Eukaryota; kingdom Metazoa; phylum Mollusca; class Bivalvia; order Mytilida; family Modiolidae; genus Modiolus; species Modiolus philippinarum. Next base: position 29,499 of record MJUU01017413.1, on the reverse strand, counting down.
TGTGTTGCCTTGTATATGATACTGTAAATTTTAGTTGTTATCGTATAGGGGTGTTGTGCCACTGATTTGTCCTTGTTACTATTTGAATACTACCTAGATTTTAAAAGCTTTCCAAATTTTAACCTCACACTGTTTGATGATTAGATGAATTTTCAATTGTATTGTCTACAAGCTAGAAAAAGGCATCACTGATCGGCTACCATAGGGATTTTTCAAAACAATATATGCTTCTCTGATCGTGTTACGGTTGTCGCTAATGGAGCAGGACATGCTTACCCTTCCGGAGCACCTGATGTCACTTCCGGTTTTTATTGGAGTTCACACCATAAGTGCCTCAGTTCTGAATCTTTTTTTATTTCCTTGCCTTGTGGCTGTCTCATGTCATTGTTTTCTCTTTGTTTTTCTATGTTCTCATTTTTGTTATACCTCCAGACTTTGATTTTTGTAATACTCACACTTATTGTTCCTTCTGTATTCTACTGCCGTTGTTTTTTTATTATTCCTGTTTAAATCTCTGACAACACTTTTTTCCTCTCAAAGCATCATAAAGTTCTATGTTTGAGTCTTTTCGTTTAGGTATGCCACCATCTGATCCTCTTGTATCTGATGAGATTACCTGGATTCTTTTTCCGAGAGGTATTTCGACAGCTTTTGTAAAGCGCCAATGAGACTCATACAGTTGTCATTTCGAGATTTCCTTGACGTAACAACCAAAAGGAGTCCCGAAATCGCAAATATCAGTGAAAACAGACATTTGCAATAATTACATTGCTATTTTGATTCCAATGTATTTTGTTTTTTTCTTATTTTTCATCCTTTCTTTTAATTTTACATAATAAACTTACTTTATGAATATCATCCTCTCATCACTTAAAATAACTAATTTTTTTTTTCATTTTGTGTTTTAGAAATTCGTACAATACCAATATTTAACCGAAATAAGGCAGAATATATGTTTATTGTAAGATTGTAAGAACACTTTGCCAGCTAAGTTTATGTTTGTTGACGATCCCGCATTCATGGATCAAAGGAAAAAAGACATGGATGTAGGGTTGCTCAGCAATTAGCAATGAATTCCGCTCAAACCGGTGCTAGGGGCCGTCTTGAACTTGCTATGATGTATGAGTAATGCTCATTGTTGAAGGCCTCATGGTGACTTCAAGACGAAGAACTATAAAAACGTTGTTCCATTGCTTGGTTTTACCATGTATTTGTAGAGATTTTGTCTCATTTGCATTTACTCCATATTCCTTCATTGTTAATTATATCTGTTAACAGAGTCCCAAATATAATGACACCTTACTGAACCAGCGAAATACAGTTTCCAGTTGTTATATAAATGTCACCTTTATATAGCATTTAGTTTGGAGCTTCTTTGAACTTTTCTAGACAAGTCAATGACACATTCAGTCGTTATTCATGATTGTTGTCGTTTTGCAAGTATTGGTTCTACAGGCGTTCAAGACAGGATGTTGTGATTTCTTTGGCTTTAGCAGTGTTGTTAAAACAAAAATGGTGTATATTTCATCCCGCAATCATCAAGTAGTTTTTTTTCTTTTAAATATTTTATAAAATGTTGGAAATAACTTGGCTTAATCTGAAAGATAGTGTATTCCTTGATTCACTGCATTTGACACTCAATGATAAAATATATATTTCACGAAATGTCTGCTATATCTGCATGAAAATAACTTCTTCTTTTTTTAAAAAAATATGATAGAGGACAACAATAGATACTTGTCTTTCCCAAGGTCATACTTGTCCGTCAAGGACATTTGATCGATGTTAGTTTTAACCTTGAACACCTTTTTCTATTATAATTTGTATAACTTAAACTGATTAAGAAGAGGTAAAAATAGCATGACAAAACATAATTGCCAATAGACCATGATAATGATTATGACATAAAAATTACTGTTGAAGTTAGGAGATATCTGAGATTTATTTGCCCATGACTTTAGATAAATAAGCGGTTTTTTAAACAAATAGTGGAACATTTTGTGGAACATTTTGGTAAAAAAAAAAGAATTTCGTCGTCTTTGTAAGTGGACAAAGAAATAACGCATGTAGACAAGCAGAATATTTATAGTCATATTTCAACTCAACAAATGTACATGATCTTCACTGAAAAGAATTTCAAAAATTATTATTTGTGAATGTAAAGTACTATATTATGAATAAATAGTCAATTTAAAACAAATTTCAAAGGAATTTCAAAAATTATTATTCGTGAATGTGAAGAACTATATTATGAATTACTACTCAATTTATAACAAAATATTTTTGCAACACCGCTAAATGAAAAGGAAAATATTCATAAATGAGTTGTTAAAAGGTATAATTGTAACAATTATAAAAGGCATTAAAACGATGCGTGTGACACCAATACCCCATGCTTAGAGGTCCATTTCAAAAAAATTGTCACGTAAAGTTTATAATTAAACGAGGTAGTGTTACATAGGTGTGATGCTATTTCCTTTGATATTCCGATTGAAATTCCATGAATACTATTTTGTTAAATTTCTAAATTTATGAAACCTAAACGAACAAGTATGAGACAAAAATTTCGGAATAATACTATTTAGATACCTTAAACTAAATTCTGTTTACAGACAGCTTTTTAGTGCGTGTTTGTCTGCACTTTCTCGTTTGCGCCATTTTATACAATAATTGGTAACTGAAAATTGATAATATCAAATATGCTTGCCAGTTGTTTTTTGAAGGTGGGCAATATTTTGGCCCGTTTCCAAAGAATTCTTTAACTTCTGTGTCATCGATGATGTTCAAGTTCCCCGTTAAAACATGTCCGCAAAGGTCATAGCAATAAGGCGTTGTTGAACACACAGTCTTTGGTTCGTTGTCTCTTTGACACATTCCCCGTTTCCCTTCTTTTTTTCTGTAAGCTGCTGGTGTAGTTCTTTTCAAACTTAGCATCACAGAATAAAGAAGAGTAATTGAAAAGACTTACTGGTCACAATTTTTTGAATGGAACAAGTATGGACTACTACAAGCCGTCAAAATTCAGTATGGACAAAGATCATTCGGCAGATACATAAACATTGTACGTCACAATTTTAATAAACCAATCACAATAAACTTACCTGCGCAATCATTCTGAAGGTGAATCTACAGAACAACGTCAAATACGATGAACCAATCACTAATTAGAAATAATGCGTAATGGCCCAACTGATGCACGTGCACAAAAGGGGGAAATTCCAATTCAAAGTACATTTATCTATAAATAAATTAAATCAAATTTTACTATTTCTTTTAATCAAGTACGTATTACTAAGTAGCATACGAAATCAATCATTGATCAATACTTACAAATCACGATATTTATAGGATTCTTACAAATATTTTACATGTCGCAATAGATCTAAACAGACACAGAAATCGTCGATCCCTTATAATTCGTGCCTTCAAATGTACTTGAACGTAAAATGCGAGAAATATTAGCGGTATTTATATCAACATGAATTATATTCAGTGATGACCATTTGATTTTCAGGAGGAGGCGCTTTGGCGATTTTGTAAATAAAAATAATTTAATCTTGGTGCCAGTGAAAATAAATATTCTTATCCTAATTTTCATGAAAATAAATAATTCAATTTTAATTCGAAGAATGATATTTTTAATTGCAAATGGAAATAAATATTTTAATGTGACATTTGATGAAAATAAATAATTTGTTCGAGATTTTCATAAAAATAGATAAATTTTCCTGGCAAACTATGATCGCCGAAGCATCCCCATGAAAATTAAAGGGTCGTCCCCTAAATTATATGCCGCAACAGGGATAGAATACAATGCATAGTCCCTGGCCTAAGCCGAATTCTTCTGCCTCTTTGTATTTGGACTTTTATTTTTATGTTTTTATATTTTTTCTGTTCCGATGTATTCGATGTTAAAAGCTTATCAAAGGTTGTGTTTAACTTTTGTATATGTATCGACTTTAAATAAAACTTTGATTTGAATTGAATTGAATTGCACAGTCCAGGGCAACAGCAACAATTAAAAAATAAAAGTCCAAATAGAAGAGATAAACGATAAATAGGGAATAATTTTACCATAGAGGCAGAATTCGGCCTAGTCCTGAACACGTCTTTTCAGATAAACGGCCTTCACCAAATAAGAATTTAACAAAATAAATTAAACCTGAAAACAAATATTACTAATATGACGTTGGGATATCCGTTTCTTAATTACAAGTAAAGGTAACGATTTATATTCTGCTGAAGTGAAATATCCAGGTAAATCCTGCAGTTTGATTGCTTACCTTGACAGGGGATATGAGACCGTATCCCCGTGGTAGCAAAATCACAATTTTCAAACGCTTTTAATAGAAAAATTATAGCACTTCTAGCAGAATATAAAAGTTATTCGGGCTTCACAGGGAATACGGGTTCATATTCCCTGTCTGTGCCCTATATTCCCTTCGCCTGACGGCCCAGGGGATATAAAACACAGACAGGGAATATGAACCCGTATCCCCTGTGAAGATTCCCGAATAACATATAGTATCATGTATACTTATGCCATCAACTCCTCATAAGGGAGTACTGTGCTTTATTATTAATAAATAGATTTATATATTTTCCCTGCTATCAACTACATCCGACAAAGCAAATGCATTTTTATCGATCATTTGTTTGTCTTCTTTAGTACACGTTTCATTATTTTTCTATTTCTAAACTGGGAGGTGTGCGTGTTCAACATGATTGGATTGGATAGTGACGTCTCTGAGTAGTTATTTAAATCGTGACGTACGATGTTGCTTGAAGTGTGAATTTCCAAGGTCATTATTGCGCAGGTCAGTTAGCTCGTGCATGCATTGTCCATACTGAATTTTGACGGCTTGTATAAACAAGTCATGCCTAGTAGTTTTAGAGGAGAAGATATTTGAATGCGTTTTCCCCATTAGGTCCAATGCTGAACTAAGTTTCCTTCTTGAAGCCATCAAAGACGAGGGACCATCCAAGGAATATTGTGACCAATTGGGTTTGTGTTTTCAGAGGAGAAAGTCTTTGAATGCTTTCCCATAGGTTCCAATGTAAAACTATGTTCCCCGGGACACATTTTTTAAGGAGACCAATTAAAACTATTATGGCCAAGTTTGGTTTTAGTTGGCCTAGCTGTTTCAAATAATATCCTTGAATGATTTTTCCCATGAGGTACAATGTTCAACTAAGTTCCCCGCTGTCGGGAATTTTTGGATAAAGTGCAGACTTGTCAAATATATTTTAAAGGAGATTACCAAAGGACTATTGCGACAAAGTTTGGATAAATTCGCTTTATTGTTTAAGAACAGACGATCTTTCAATGTATTTTCTCATAGGGTCAAATGTTTTAATATGTTCCCCGCTTGTGGCCATCTTGATGTAATGCTAAATTACCAGCAAATTTCAAAGGAGCCCAATAAAGACTATTGTGACCAAGGGCCTTGAAGTTCTTGGATCAGGTCGGAAAACCTTTTGACAACGTTCAACAAAATGTAATTATCTTGACCTCTATCTCAAATTGTTTTTGAAATATAAGAAAAGGGTATAAAATCAAAATAAAATTCCACCAATAATTGGCAAGATCTCTTACATGGGTATTAGGATTATCTTTAAAATTGCCATGTATGTAGCTCTTGATATGCTGCATATTTTTGTAATAGGTTAACCTCTTTTTCAAACTGTTTTTGAAATATAAGACAAAAGGTATAAAATAATGAAAAATTAGACCAATTACTTAGATTTTCTTCAAAATTGCCATGTGGGTAGATCTTGATAATAATGGTAAACATTTTGAAAATTTTTAATTTAACCGCTATCTATTCTAATTGAAATTTTTAGGGAAAAAAAGCAATTACTCTAATAGGTCATCAGATATCTTTAAAATTGCAGAGTGGGTAGATCTTGTCATGCTGATAATTTCTAGTTCTTCATTTTTTTTATCTGCAACGATTTTCGAGTTATGTACAAATAACTCCAAATTTTCCCTCATATAAACAATGAAAAGATATGGAGTAAATGCACATTAGACAAATTCTGTACGACCAATTAAAGTCAGCAAAGATAAAACAAAATTGGCTCAAATTAACTTTTTAATCAGACGAAAAAATAATTATTTTACAAATTAAATACAATATATAACTTATCTGACAATAATGAAGTCCAAGTAATAATCCAAATGAACAGTTCACTTAATTCCACCAATAAATGTCCAATAGAATAATCCTCATAATCCTCACTAAATAGTTGATAGTAGATTCACAATAATTGATGTCGATTTCCAATACGAAAGATGTGCGTGATAATCCTATATAAACTAATTAATCCTGTATAAACTTATTAAACTGACTGACTTAACCCTTTTCAGCTATCATATATAAATACATTTATTCTTTCCAGAAAAATCTTCACAAGATATAACTAGAACATTCTAATCAACTGACAATCACATGACTAGAATGATTATGTAAGGAAAACCTTTAGAAAATTCTATGTGTTAAATATTAAATTTAAATTCTAGAAATTTCTATATGTTCTAAGGTGAAATAACCTTGACCCTTGTTTATTGTTAACAAGTTACGTAACTAGGCCAAACAAACTACATAACATTAAGGCCGTACAAAACAAAAGCAATGAATAAAATGCATTATAGAATATTTACAACATTCAATTACCTATAACACCTCCCCCCAAAAGAAAATGTTTGAATGCAATGAAAAACATTTAAAATAAACAATGAGGTGTTACGAAATTTATCAAACTCTTGACAATGCGTCTGCAATGACATTATCTTTTCCTTTAATATGTCTTATGTCTAGATTAAAACCTTGCAAAGTCAAACTCCACCTCAAAAGTCTTTAATTTTTATCTTTCATTTTATGAATAAATTTAAGAGGGTTGTGATCAGTATATACAATGATAGGGTGAATTGAAGCTGTAACATAAATTTCAAAATGTTGTAAAGCCAAAACCAGAGACAAACATTCTTTTTCAATTGTAGAGTAATTTCTTTGGTGTTTATTAAATTTTCTTGAAAAATAACAAATTGGATGGTCTATTCCATCTTTACGTTCTTGTAATAAAACACCGCCAGCAGCAACATCACTGGCATCTACTGCTAACTTAAATTGACATTCAAAATTAGGTGTTGCTAAAACTGGCGCACTTTCTAGGATGGCTTTTGGTTCTTCAAATGACACATCACAACTTTTAGACCAAATAAACTTTACATTTTTTCTCAATAATTTGGTCAAAGGCTCACTAATTGAAGAAAAGTTTTGACAAAATTTTCTATAATATCCAGCCATTCCCAGAAAACGCATCAATTGTTTCTTATTCTCAGGTTTAGGAAAAATAAGAAATAGCACTTATTTTAGCATCAATAGGTTTTACCTGACCCTGACCTACAACATGTCCTAAATAATTAACATAAGCACATCCAAATTCACTCTTGGAGAGGTTGACTGTTAACATAGCACTGCTTAAACGTTCAAAAAAAGTTCGGAGTATCTGAAGATGTTCTTCCCAAGTGTCACTATATATAAGAATGTCATCAATGTATGCTTCACAACCGTCAATTCCAGAAATAACACTGTTGATGAGACGCTGAAAAGTTGCGGGCGAATTTTTCATGCCAAAAGCCATCACTTTGTATTGGAATAGTCCATCCGGTGTAACAAAAGCGGAAAGTTCTTTTGCGCGCTCTGTAAGAGGAACTTGATAAAATCCTTTCAATAAGTCAATTTTTGTTATGTATTAAGCATTTCCAATGTTATCAATACAGTCATCAATGCGTGGAATTGGGAATGAGTCAGTTTTTGTAACACTGTTTAATTCTATAGTCCGTACACATACGAAAAGTTCTATCAGGTTTTGGCACTAGAATACAAGGCGAGCTCCAATTGCTTTTGCTAGGTTCAATAAAGTCATTTTTTAACAAATACTGAATTTCATCATGCAGGTACTTTTGTTTGATCGGATTCAGTCGATACGGATGCTGTTTGATCGGTACTGAATCACCAACATCAACGTCATGAAATATTTTATCAGTTCGTGTTGGAATGTCCGGAAACAAATGTTCAAATTCACGGAGTAACTGTTTTAACTGTTCCTTTTGAATCGTTGGTAAATGTTGAAGTTTCGAATCCAAATCTTGTAGAATCTGTGAATTTTCCAGCTTCGGTGTGATAGATGGCGAATCAATCTTTTCACAAAAGTCATTTTCAGTATTGTCAGGGTCAACACTAACTATATTTACAGAATGTACAATATTTGTGCTATTTCTATCTATATAAGGTTTTATCATGTTTACATGACACAACCTATTATGTCAGGTGTTTTAATAACATAATTTAAATCACTGATTTTCTTTTCAACAATATATGGACCAAAATATCTGGCTTCAAGTGGCTTTCCAGGAACAGGAAGTAAAACAAGTACTTTATCACCAGGGTCAAAATTACGTTTTACAGAATTTTGGTCATACTTGGCTTTCATAGATTCTTGACTAGATTTAAGGTTTTTATCAGCTAGTTCACATGCTTTAACAAGTTTAGTGCGAAAATCTGAAACATAATCTAAGAGATTTAAGTGGTCTTTTTCATCAGATAAAATTTTCTCAATTAAGAGTTTGAGTGGGCCCCTAACTGTATGTCCGAAACCTAATTCAAAGGGACTAAAACCTAATGATTCCTGGACTGCTTCTCTTACAGCAAATAAAAGAAAAGATATTCCTTCATCCCAATCTTTCTATGTGTCAAAACAATAGGTCCGCATCATATTTTTTAAAGTTTGGTGAAATCGCTCTAAGGCGCCTTGACTTTCAGGATGATATGCAGATGATCTATACTGTTTAATGCCTAATTCATACATTACTTGCTGAAAAATGCCTGACATAAAGTTTGAACCTTGATCTGATTGAATAGATTTAGGGAGGCCAAACAAAGTGAAAAATTTAGTTAAAGCCCTAACTATAGTTTTAGTCTTTATATTTCTTAAAGGAATAGCTTCAGGAAACCTTGTGGATGCACACATAATAGTTAACATGTACTGATTACCAGATTTAGTTTTTGGTAAAGGGCCTACACAATCTATTAATATTCTACTAAAAGGCTCCTCAAAGGCAGGTATTGGTTGTAGAGGTGCTTTTGGAATAACTTGGTTTGGTTTCCCTACTAACTGACATGTATGACAAGACTTGCAGTAATTGGAGACATCTGTTCTAAGATTTGGCCAATAAGAATAATTTAAAATTTTGTTGTAAGTCTTATTAATACCTAAGTGTCCTGACCAGGGAGTATGATGGGCCATGCTTAATATCTCAGCTCTATACACCTTTGGTACTACAATTTGATACTTTATTGCCCATTCTGCATCAGCAGATACATCAGAAGGCCTCCATGTACGCATAAGAATACCATTTTTGGTGAAATAAGTAACAGGTTCTTGCATAGACTCACTTTCATCAACAGCCCGATTGAAAAGACATGAAATTTCAGGGTCTTTATGTTGCTCACTGCTAAACGTAGACATAGAAAAACCATCACCTTGAACCAATGAACTATCAGAAAACTCCAAGGGCTTGCTTGTTT
>MJUU01017413.1:0-18608 GCA_002080025.1 Modiolus philippinarum | reverse complement strand
TGCTGTTCAATTTCTAATTTTCTTTCTCTTTCCTGTCTTTCTATTTCTAATTTTCTTATTTCTAATTCCTTCTGAATTTCTAATTTTTTTAATTTCCAAATCAAGTGTTTGAATGCTAAAAGTTCCAAAACAGATTTATCAAAATAATCTTCTTCAACCAAATAATTTGCAATCACATTTTGAATTTCTAATTTTCTCATTCCTGATTTAACATTTAATTTCAAATGTTTTCCTAAAATAATTAATTCATCCTTTTTAAGCTTCTCAAAATTCTCCACCTGACACGTAGACATGAATTGTTCTGGATTAAATGACATTTTGTAAAAAATTTTATTGCTGACTTTTTAAAAAATTTTCTTTTTAACAAAAATATAATAATTTCTTTCTTAAACAATTTCGAAAATCCCGGACGATAGCCCCCAATTTCTGTAATGTGGCAGAAACGACCAATTAAAGTCAGCAAAGATAAAACAAAATTGGCTCAAATTAACTTTTTAATCAGACGAAAAAATAATTATTTTACAAATTAAATACAATATATAACTTATCTGACAATAATGAAGTCCAAGTAATAATCCAAATGAACAGTTCACTTAATTCCACCAATAAATGTCCAATAGAATAATCCTCATAATCCTCACTAAATAGTTGATAGTAGATTCACAATAATTGATGTCGATTTCCAATACGAAAGATGTGCGTGATAATCCTATATAAACTAATTAATCCTGTATAAACTTATCAAACTGACTGACTTAACCCTTTTCGGCTATCATATATAAATACATTTATTCTTTCCAGAAAAATCTTCACAAGATATAACTAGAACATTCTAATCAACCGACAATCACATGACTAGAATGATTATGTAAGGAAAACGTCTAGAAAATTCTATGTGTTAAATATTAAATTTAAATTCTAGAAATTTCTATATGTTCTAAGGTGAAATAACCTTGACCCTTGTTTATTGTTAACAAGTTACATAACTAGGCCAAACAAACTACATAACATTAAGGCCGTACAAAACAAAAACAATGAATAAAATGCATTATAGAATATTTACAACATTTAATTACCTATAACAGCATGGTAAACAAGCAATGGAACAACCCTTTTATTGTTGTTCTTCATATTGAAGTCACCACGAGGCCTTAAAAAATGAGCTTTGCTCATACCTCATAGTAAGGTCAAGATTGCTAGATGTAGAGTGATGCCACATCCACGCTTTTGCACTCATGAATGCAGGATCATAAACAAACATTAAATAAACTGGCAAAATGTTTATACAGTGCTGTAACCCAGAGCCCGACAAAAAAAAACCAACAGAAGACAACCACAAGGTACTCATCGAGTCAATTGCAAGAAAACTTGGTAATATAAAATGTTGAGATGTGGGAATTATAAACAGGTCTTCAGAACAACATTTTGAAATTACAAAAAAAAAAAATGCCGAAAGTTTGAAAATATGATAGTGTATCCATTTTGGAAATTATCTCAAGAACAAGAACACCATAATTGGAATATTTATAGAGCATACGTCTCTCTCATGGCAATCTAACTGATTCCACAATGCAGGAAGTAGAAGCTCCTGTCTTAAAAAACAATGAATGGATATGGAGTATATGCACACGAGATAAAGTCTCTGCAACTACATGGTAAACGAGCATGTAATGAAAACACATAATTTTTTGGTATGGTTTAAATGGCAACGGTAGTTATATTGAAATTTCGATTGCTGTGGAACTCTATCTTACATAACAAACTTTCTTTAAAGTTACGTAACAAACAACCTTTCTTCTATGTTTCATAGAGCTGGTGATAATTTCTGAGAAACGTTAAAACAAACAGTGAAAAACATTGAAAATGTCATTTTCTAAAAGGGTTAGACTCCCACCCATTTTTTTAGTCCCAAATGTACCCTCTAATGACCCCACACTGATTTTTTAAAAGTATTTTGCATCTCTAGATACAGGGGGCTAACATTCTAGTTTTAAAAATTCTAGATCTGTTTCGGACGCGTTCATCCCGACGAGAAGAAAGAATACGGAATAATAATAATGAAACGCAACAAAAACAATAAGTCTCCCAACAGTTGGGAGACTCAATAAAGGATTGCTGATCCCTTTCACTGTCGTTTCACTGGGACTAGTCGAGACAGGTCGAGACTCTTTCAATACTATATCAGATTGGTCGACACAAGACGAGACTTTTTCAGTACTGGTCCAGACTAGTCGAGAAAGGTCGAGACTGTTTCAGTAATTTCAGACAGAAACACTTTGGTCGAGACTACTTTAGTAATTTTCAGACAAGTTGAGACTGGTCAAGTACTTTTCAGTACTTTTCAGTACAAAAAAATGCCCGTTACAGTCTTTTAGTGTTTTGTAGTCCTATCCACACTTGTTTACTATCAAACAGTGTACCTGTCTATCAAACAGTGTACAGGGAAAGTGTACATATGTACACTGTTTTACAGTAAACATACTGTACATTTTATAGCAAAACAAAATTAAAGGAACAAAACATTACAGAGGCACTTGTAGCAAGTCTAAAGGTCCTGTTGAATGCTCTAGAACTACGGATCGCTTTCAAAAAAGTTCAGTGACCAAACAAGCGATTGTAAATACTTTAGTTTAATGTGTCACGTTTATTTTTTGGAATTTTATTAACATTTTCACTGTATCAATTTCAAGTCCTAAAAATAGCATAGCTGTAACTGGACAAATTGTTTCTCCTCTGCAAGCAGAATACCCAACTTAGTCGCCACACATATTTGAAAAAAAATAGTCCATAATTTGTTTACAATGTTTAGAGCCCTATTATCTCGCTTACTAGAAATCATCTAAATAATGATCCAGTGTTTAAGACTGGACATTTTGTCTACAAACGAATGCAGGAACGAGGAAAATAATTCGATTATATGAAAACTTCTCAAAGCCCATTGGTAAACATATGTCAGTATAAAATTTATCGTTGAATTTTAAACGTAAACGGTCGAAATCTTCAGGGTGCAGTCTTAACAACCGAAATACACTTTAAATATCTTATTTTCCTATTTCTGACCGTTTCCCTAAAGACTCAACATATCAACTACACTGTCAAATTTTCGATGGATCGGGTTTGTACAATAGGTGTGTTATCAACCGACATCCCAATCCGACTAATCCTAATGAAGTCTACGGGGGATACCAGCGAATCAGATATCGGTAGCTTATCGAGTGATTTAGCAATTCTGCCAAATCAATTTTTAATCAGATTTTATCCTTGTGTTGACTTGCTTATACCAAGTTTGGGCTGTTCCTACAAATCCTATGACAGTATAGACAACTATATAAAAATATAACTTTGTGTGGCGGCAGACATTGAATCCTCTTTGCTATGCACACAGCTGATCTAATTTGAGCACCTATACATCATGTACTGCGTTAAAACCCTAGATTAAACCTATGAGGAGGTATCACCCGGTTACCGAAAGCTATATATAACCAAAACGAATAATCCAAGGACAATCTCAACATCGGAAACAAAAAAGAAACAGAGACACAACATGAGTACGGCACAGAAAAGTAAATGAAGATACACACACACACACACACACACACAAAGATGAAGAACACGGACCCAATAAAAAACCATGGGTTCAACAGATATCCAATAGCAGTCCACAAGATGGTGAGGTCGACCGTAAAATTTCTGGAGGGATGACTTCAAGTTTTGGGTAACATACCCTTGTTGAAGTAGCCCATTTGTGAGCCACCGGGCTCTATCAAGGAAGTCACTGTATCGAACACAGGCTCTTGAATAGCGAATGAGCTGGGAGATGTTAACTCCATATGAAGCGCTGTTGGGATATTAAGTCATCGCGTTTGTCGTACAGCTTAGTTTGAAATCTAACTCTGTTGTCAATTTCAAGATGAATGTCAAGGAACGAGGCTGATGTAGAAGTGTCTGTGGTATCCTTAATTTCGAGCTCTTTTGGCTAGATCAAGTGAAGAAAATCACCAAAGCGAGGGTTGTTTAGTGACAAAATATCACCTATATAACGGAAGCTAAAATTGAAGGATTGGGCCAGTTTTTTATCTTTATTTTCAAGAAGCCCTTCGATGAATTCAGCCTCATAAGAGTGAAGAAACAGATCGTCTAGGAGAGGCGCACAGTTTGTGCCCATTGGAATTCCGATAGTCTGTTGAAAAACAAGTCCTCCAAACTGGACAAATATATTGTCGATCAGAAACTCTTAACATTTTAATCACTTCTTCCTCTGTATATTTTTTCTCCGATTTGGAGTCATTTTTCACAAAGGAGGCTTGTTCTCTACCTACAACAATGTACCTATATCTTCGTTCTTCGTTCTTACGCGAGAAACATCTATGAATTAAACCTTTCAGCCGAGATTTTAGTTGTTCATGAGGAATAGTAGTGTAAAGTGTGGAGAAGTCGAAAATTTTAATGCTGTTACAGTGTGATAATGATCTAAAGTTTAAAGTAGATCTTTGGAGTTTTTCAAAATCTACATTTCATTTACACTGCTTCTTGAAAAGCAAGTATCACAGTATTTTTGAAGGCCCTCTTTAACAGCTGTCAAGATGGAGGTAAGCAATTTAGATATAGGTTTTGTAGAGCATTTGGCAGATCCATCGATGTATCGTTCTTTGTATGGTATTTATGTAATTAATGTACCCAGTACAAAGAGGGGAGATATGTGTCTTCATCCTTGTTGGAAAATCCCGAGGAAAGCAAAACACATTTATAATTCTGTAATATCTCCTCCTTTGACAGAGTAGTAGCTGCGTAAGTTGGATTGCCGTTGGAATTATCAATGCCTAGTTCTTTCTTTAAACAATTTATGTAATGATATTTGCAAATAAAAATGATATTATTTGTGGCCTTATCGACAGGAACGACGACATATTTGTCATGAATGGAGGACAAGTAACTGGCCACATCAGCATTTTTGAAAATTGATGATGCTTTAGTTTTCATTGACCCTCGTAGGTGATTGATTCGTTTAAGAATCATTGACCTCACAGCCTTAATCCACTCCGAAAGGGAATCAAGGTCTTCATCTTGTTCACGCTTAATACATTTTCTGGCGTAGTCCTCTACAGCATCCATAAGAAGTTTGAAATTTTGTTCCCAGTTGATGGAACGTAGTAAGATTAACAATCAAAGTTAAAACATTGCAAACTTCCCTGATTTCAATGAATAATCATTTGAATCACATATATATATATAGTCTGTTGTGTGCTTGTTGGTCAAATCTAATGTTGGTTTCTGGCTTTGAAATTATTACTTGCTGGCCCGGTGTACTTTGGTAGACGCATAAAGTAAAAAAAGCGCCACTGAAAAATGCGGGCAAACAAGTTAATAATGACATTGCGAACAATCACATATATCCTTGTATTAAAATTGTAGTATTTGATTATTTCTGAATTATTAAATACGTTATAGTTAAAGTATGTTTCAGAGTAATTAATTGAATTAAAGTGCTTCGTAAGAAAAGGGGTGGTCAATTAAATACGTTATAGTTAAAGTATGTTTCAGAG
Organism: Modiolus philippinarum; assembly: GCA_002080025.1. Taxonomy (NCBI): domain Eukaryota; kingdom Metazoa; phylum Mollusca; class Bivalvia; order Mytilida; family Modiolidae; genus Modiolus; species Modiolus philippinarum. The sequence goes on along the minus strand of MJUU01017413.1, from coordinate 13,065 downwards.
TAATTAATTGAATTAAAGTGCTTCGTAAGAAAAGGGGTGGTCAAGATGCCTGAGCGCGCAGCGCGAAGGCATTTTAACCACCTCTTTTCTTACGAAGCACTTTAATTCAATTAATTACTCTGAAACATACTTTAACTAATTTTAAGACCGTGCAATTTATTTAATATACAGAATAGTATATATGAAAAAGGAATACTGACATCCCGCCATCAAAATAGAATCTTCTACTCATGTATATTCATTAGTTTATTAAAGCTGTATGCATCAAATAGTTAATAAATGTATTTTTGTTCTACATGCGGAAAAGTTGTCTTTTATATTGATCTGTGTCAAATATTTGTTTACTTTTATTATATAAATACTGATTAGATTGTATTTGAAAAATTACCTCAGTTATCGATCTGTTTTCACTTTAAATATATTTTCTTACATCTGTTCATTAACTTGCGAAGGTAGTCGCGACAGTTTATGAAGGTCGTTTGATCACCTTGATATTACAGAGCAGTAACGCAGGTTCGATCCTTGGACCGGGAAAATTTTTCCCACATGAAACTTAAACTTATATTTAGGTGAAACATAACAGAAGGTCAAAGTTAGCATATATGTGAATGAATATGCATAAAAATTAATGAGGTAAATAATTCGGGGTAAGTTAATAATTTGAGGTAAATTATCAGTTAAAGTACTTCGAAATCGATCGAATCAATGGAAAGACAAAAGAAAGATGGAATAGTCCAATGGGCATTTACAAGAATTAAAGTGTCTTGAATAACAAAAGAAATGCTCATAACAGGTCTTTAATGATGGATTGTTTTGTAATTATTCGATGGACTTATTCTGTCGTTGAAAGGGGTATCGACCATAAACAATAGCCATAGTTCTTAGTCGATACTTGCCTAACTTTTTGCTCATTATAAACTTTCCAGCCAAGTCCTTTGACCCTAAGGAAAATATGCTTAAGAATTTCTTGGTATTTTTTGGATGAGCACTTAGATATATGATTGAATAAATAATGAAAGTATCTGTCCATTGTTCAATGTTATTTATAGAATTCTTTGATTTTATTTTGGTTTGTAACACCCCATCTACTAAAATATCTGTTTTTTTTTATTTATATAGAATTCAATGTCATATATAGAATTCTTTGATTTTTTTGTTTGTAATACCCCATTTACTAAAACTATCTGATTTTCTTGATTTTTCTGCATTTGAGGTAGTTCAATGAACTTTCTTCTTATGAATTTGTTTCTTTTTTCAAACAAACGTTTGCACCTAGTGCCAAAGGTTTGCCAGGTTCTGTAATTGAGATAGGCGAAGTCACATTAGCTGTTCAGGCTATTGATTCGTGTTTCCGTCTATGGTTTGTTTGTTTGCCAAAGAGACAATTTACCTTGGCTTGAAGTATGTTAGGTATATTGCAATTATGCTGGGCAACATAACACTAGCAGGTTCATGTTGTTGACTTTTGCTTAAGGTTTAAGGTGGCTCACTCATCACACTTTTGAATTTGTATAGGAATTCGGAACACGTCTGGTTTTCTCCAATTCAATGGCTTAAAGAATGTTGCAAACGGACCCTCACTTTTTGTTTCATAAATGTCTTCTATTGGTCAAATTAAAACACCTGTCACATTTTCATGAAATCCTTGAAAAACTTCCTAGCTTTTAGACAAAAAATGATGTTAAATTAAGGGATAATCTAGAGAAATCCATTCTCCGCCATTTTTTTTAAAGTCTTCTATCTCCTTAAAAAACCCACGGACCTTCATATTGCATATTACCATTTCTTAGTCTATAATGCTTAATCAGTTTAAATAGGTTTCAAGAAATTCTTAATATAAACACATCAGGAGTCAGCCTACTTAATTTAACATAAACGCCCAACAACCGGTTTAATAGCGGAAACAACTCGAGGCAATGTTAAAATATCCACAATACTGTATGTAGGCAATGCATTATTTCAAACAGGGGAATCGTGGTATATGCTAAAGGTGTTAGGTGTAATTATTGGTTTAATTTATATCAGGTAGGTATGCTAAATATTTTAAGCATAAGAATGTATTTGTGATCCTTATATACGACTAAATTCCCTTTCTTCCCAATTTTCAATATGGCTTGTCACATGGTTTGTCCGGCCACAGATCAAAAATATTCTTTTACTATTCTTGGGAAATTTATCGGCAACCGTCAAACATATGCATTATAACTGTTTATGATCCAATATAAGCAGTCGAACATAGCTGTAAATAGCCCTTTGTGTCAATTTAAGCCATTTTACAGTGTTTCGGAAGATGGCACTACCCGAAGGACACCGAGAACCAATACCAATTTTTTGTTGCGGGTGAACCCTTCAAAATAGCAGTTGGTTTAGTTTTGCTCTGGAGGTGTTATACAACGAATTGTAACGAAAACCTACAAAAATTCCCAAATTGTCAAAATCTGTCAAAATTGCATCCAAATGGCAAGTTCAGTAGGTGAATTTTTATCAAAGTATTTGAAAAAGCACTTGAAATGATTTTGTTATGATGTTATATATATAAGATGACCTGTTTAAATGTCGTAGATTTATTGCATTTGCAAAATTGGTATGCTGAATGAGACAAATTTACGGGAAAGTGGCCATACTTCTTTAAAAACGTCAACAGTTGAGACCTTACCCGTTTCAATTCTTTACAGGAAGGGAGGAAAAAATTGACAACATGTTTCCTTATAAATATGGTAAGGGAGATAACTCTTATCTCAGGGGTGTAAGGGGCAGAAACGGGGATAATCAAGATAAGATTGACATTTCTCACTTTTGAGAAAGAACAGTTCCTATTTTTAGCCATGTGAGATTTTTCTGTCTTACACTAGTGCAAGACAAAGTCATTATGACGTCATCGATCTCATATAGTGATTTCCTTTTGGAATGGCGGATTACAGGTACATTACCTTCAATGTACAAAACACATTCTGACGAATAAATGTGAGAAAATAAATCAAACACCGTTGAAAATGCAAGATATCGAAATCTCAGACACCCTCGGATAAGATTTCAATATTTCTCCGACTCGGACAAGCCTCGTCAGAGAAATATTGAAATCTTATCCTCGGGTGTCTGAGATTTCTCGATCTTGCATTCTCACCGGTGTTAGATTCATATATTCTTCCGTAAATTGCCGTTTCCCGTGTAAGACAGCACATAGAAGACAGGGTCGCGTGAAGCTGTCTTACACGGTTAAACGTCCAATCCAACGTTCCGAGTTGTTCAACGTCATAATGGTACCATACTAAACTCCGTGAATGATTTGACGTCACAGTCGAAAAATGCACAATGAATGGCAAGTTTTGCTTTCCTTCAGTTTGTTCGTTGTATTTTACGGAAGAAATAGGTTCTTACACTCGACTAAAATTAAAGATCGGCATATCTTCCACTTGTGTGATAAATTCGACGTCTTTTTTCCTCGTTTCACTCGGGAAAAGACGGAATTTCTTACACTCATGGAAGATATCCCTTATCTTTAATATGGTCTCGTATAAGATCCTATTCTTCAAAAGAGCGCATCTATTCTTGTGTTCTACGTTAGGTTTTGTTAACAACATTGCCAAATTAAAATGCATTGAATCATATCAGTTGTGCATTTAAACGAATTGATTGTATGCCAAAACAGGTATAAAACAAATATAATATAAAAATATAAATGACATGGGTCAAGTTGATTAATAAATCAATCCGTTGGTCTGTTCCTACTGAGTAAATATTTAATTAAGCATTTCGAAAGCAATTCATTTCATTTTAGATATTTATGATTGAGAGGTTAAGCCCAGTCTTTGGTGTAAAGACACAGGGAACACAACAAATAAGAAGTGATTTATGTTGTTCAATATAAGTGATAACAAGTACTATCCAAAGTTAAACACATTTTCATTTACACGAGAGGTTTGGTTATATGATCAAATGGATAGGGACAATTTTATTAAGGATTTGGATGATATTGATTGGAATGAAAAAATTAAATGTAAATAATTTGTGCAACGAATTTGAACAAAAGAGCAAGGACTATTAATATATATACCTACAAAGAGAGTAACTGTTCGGGCTAAAGAAAAGCCACGGTTCAATAATATGCTCAGGAGAGAAATTCGTATACGTGACAGATTTCGAAAAAAAGCGTTTGAAACAAAACGTGAAGCCCACATCTTGAAATATAACAAACAGTAAAACAAAGTTTATAGTCTTAAAAAGAAAGCTAAAGAGGAATTTGAACAAAATTTAGACAGTTCGTAATATTATAGAAGATGACGTTCGTATCCGAGGAAAATGAAAAATGTGACTTGTTGAATAAATATTTTTGTCCGGTGTCTTTTTTGAATGTCGATAGAGTTCCTTTGCCAGATTTTGAATCAAGAACTGATACTTCTTTTTACTGTAACTGAAGATGAGATTGTAGATATAATGCATATATTAAAACCAAATAAAGCAACTGGCCCAGAAAATGTTGAAAATTTGTCCACATATTATTTCGAAACCTCTTGTTCTTATGTTTAACAAATCATTGCAAGAGGGTGTATATCCAAACAATTGGAAAATAAGTCACGTAATTCAAATTTTTAAATTTTTAAAAAGGAGGATTCATCGTTGCAAAGTATTTATACATGAAGACCAATATCTTTGATCAGTTGTCTAGGACAGGTTATGGAAAGAGTAATGTACAAACATGTATATAATCATCGCATTGATAATAGCCTGATATTTGAATACCAATCCGAATTTCTCCAAAACATTCAACACTTCATCAATTGCTAGAGTTATACAATTCGATACTGAATTCATTAGAAAAGAAAGAAATCAGTTTTTATGTGTTCTGTGACTTTTCAAAAACATTTGACAAAGTATGGCATTGGGGCTCCTCCACAAATTAAAAGCATATGGAGTTATAGGAATACTTCATAACTGGTTTAGTACCTATCTTATAGAAAGAAAACAGTCAGTTATCAGTACAGAGTCCTGTTCTCCCACTAAATTTACATGCTGGTGCCCCTCAGGGGTCAGAACTTGGTCGTCCCTTATTATTTCTTATATTTATGACATCGGCGAAAATTTTCTAACATTAACACGATCAGCCCAGTGATATGGCTATTTCAGTCCGGGTGTGGTGATAACTTCTAATCGGAAGTATATAATAAACATATTAAGAAATGGCCTTTTCCATGTTAGCATGATTATCATCCCTCGACCCATATCAGCCCTCGGCTTGCGCCGCGGGCTGATATGGGAGTCTCGGGATGAAAACCGTGTTGATTTGGAAAAGGCCATGTATTAATCTCTATTTATATATAATGATCTAGTTGAACTAGAATTATAGTATTCCAGGTGGTTGATGTCTACTGAAATGATATTTTCAAATATGATTACAGATTTTAATTTAAATTTTTCTATTAATCGGAAAAATAGTCAATTAAAATATGCCAACAAACATCTTGGAATAACTTATCTAAAAATGTTAAACGGAACGACCATATTAATTTTGTATTGAAGAATATAGCCAAACACCTTGATGTGTTCGAGAAAACTTAACTGCAAATTGGGAAGAAATAACCTTGGCAAATTTTATTTGGTTTATTGTACAAATATGGCTGCGAAATATGGGACAATTGTGGTTTTAACTTATTCAGATAAGTTAGAAAAAAACTGTAATTAGAGGCAACCAGGATTGTTACAGGTTTACCTTCATTTGCTTCTATTGACTCCTTGTATAACGAAACGGGATGGGAATCTCTTTTTGAAAGACGTAAACGTAGAAAACTACAACTTTTACATAATATGATGTCTGGGAATGTACCTTCATTGTCTGACGTCACGGCGTCAGACACTATAGGGTCTGTAAGTCTCGTTCTACTTTCACTTTCAATGTCCGGAACTCTAATATATAATGCAATAAAACCGTCATCCGACTTCTTCACTTCCGGGACAAACTTTACTTGACGTTACATAGAATGTGCGTTATAATGTTTAAGTTCAGTCTAGGTTAAGGTTATAAAGTGTATAATTCTTGAAGGATAAGATATTCTGGTTGAGAGAAAACGAATCCCACTCTTAATTTGAGCTGTGAATCAAAAATCCCACAATTTCTCATAGTTCTACATAAGCACAATGTAGCCGGTAGCAACGTTTCACGCATATTCTCGAAGGTCACATGAAGAGACTTGCAGAGCCTATTAGAATCAGAAAAGCACATTCGGTAAGGCGTCCATGTTTGCATTGCATTTCGGTAAGCGTCCACATTTGCATTGTAGTGTAATGTGTTCATTTGATTGATATAAGGTGGCAACAATATCATTGCATTTTGATAAATTAACTCTTACAATCGTGATTTTCATTTATTGATTTTTGCGCGATAATATTTAAAATGACATCATATTTACCATTCTTTAAGCGTGCTTTGGCATATAAATAAACACGCATTATTTTCTACATTAACATTTTAGGAAAGTTATGATCCGGGTTTTGTCGGAATAAAAGACAAAGAAACCAGTTCGTTTGATAAGTATGTCCTTCCTATAGATCAGGAGAATTGCAGTTGTTGAATAATACTATGAGTTTTGTTTGATTACCGTTACGGATATGAAGCTAATCATCAACCAAAATATACCTTTTATTGTCTGGGTAAAAGAATGCTGACGTCAGACTAGCTCTTTGGAAAAGCTTATACTTGTATTTTAGTCAGTAATCGTATTCCACCGACTGTTATGTATATATCGAAATTTAAGAATGAATTAAAACATATGTCTCTAAGACAGTAGCAGCTCTTTACAACGTAAACATGCATGCCAGAAGTGATATTAAACACATGATTATCATAAACCCATCAATTTTTCAGGGTCCAATTTGTTTTTCTCCACCATTTCGCGCGTGCTGTATCCGTATATTATTGGCGGGCTGTAGAAATGAATGCATCTCATAGGGACGGTATCCTTGTGTGGGAACTATACCTATGGAATCCGGTTGTAAGAATAATGTACGGAGACTAGGTTGCAGGCAGATGCAATGGTTATAATCGATATTTCTTTGACTATGTACAGTTGTCATCTCAAAGAATAATTCACGGAACAGTTGGTGGTATGGTGATGGCCATATTCTAGGTTCCATTGGGAATTACTTCAGGTACTACTTCATGACGAATAAGGTAATTCAGAATAGGATAACTGTCGTATTCTTTGAAATTATGGCAAATAACAGTTGCTCCACTGTTTTGTCCAAAAAACAACCAAATACAAACGTCTTCCGTTGTGTTGATCCCGGCATATTTACCTGTCTCATCGGGTACATATCGTTTTTCACTCTTCACGAGATCCTCCTGTATAGATTCAAAGTCAAAGGAAATATACGTTTGATTATTCAAACTCTTACGTGGAGTCGCCGTTAGAATAAAACACTGATGTCCTTTTTGATAAAAATCTTTACACACCTGACAATAGGTGTTTCCACAAGTATGACGTCCCATCTGTTTATTCACGGTTTGTCCACACTCTATACATTTGTAGTATCTGATACATGTGGAATGTTCGGTTTAAGTGGATTGTTGAAGTAATCTAAAACATACGCGACCTCTAAAATATCGTCCGCAGTCATCACAGGGTATCGAGTTATATTCGGGTTGATCATGAATTCTTGTTACAACATTGACATACGTTATTGCACACATGTTCTTCTTTTGTGTTATATCCTTTATCACAGGTATGACAGTAGTAACTGCGTGACAAAAAACGCTGGCATGCTGGTGATCTCATAACAATAATGTTCATTAGGACAAGAAAGGTAGATCTGTTTCGGGTACTTTGTAAATTAACATGTTGAACTGATCCTAGCTCAAAACATAAATCTGATAATCTCGTATGGTTACTTGATTTTTTTTATTTGATCGATTCCACATTTCATCACAGGTACTACGACCCGAACATGTAATTCAACGTCTTTCTCTTCTTCGATGCGCCGTCCCTCGAATACTATTCTATTCATCATGTTTTGGTTGAGACAATAGCACGTGCACAACAAAGTTCATTATCATCTTTATTCTGGATAGGCTCTTTACTGTTTAAAAATTGACGTGTATCTACGTAATCGGTTTTTTCATTTCCACTTCCGGTTGGCATGTCCACACGGATGACTTCAATCTCTACTTCTTCAGTTCATCTGAATTCTTCATTGAATTTCAACACGTTATCTTTTTCATTCAATAAAAGGCCAGTTTGGTAGCTCTCAAAAAAGCATGGAAATGGAAAGTCCAAATCAGGTGACTGTGGTATAATCTGGATCAAATCTTCCGGTTTCATGATGTACAGTTATTTCTTGTAACATGGAATCAAACAGTTCATGTAATAATCTCAACACTTCATGTCTACTATTGGCTTCAATGTATTTAAACTGGACTTGAAAGTGGACTTTTTCTGTCCTTTTATCTTCAATTCATACATACCTTTGGGTTTCCTGGCTAGAGCTCCCCCACTTTGATGAATCATTTGGTGTCTTTTACTCAATATTTCAAACCGCATATGTCACATGAAATACAGGTTTCCTCATTATGCTTTGCTTTGTGTCTTTGAAGATAATCTTTTCTGGTAAACCGTTTTGGACACATGTCACAAGCAAATTACATATGGTCTCTATGTGTACTATAATGAATCAACAACTCCTTTCTGATGTCAAATATCTGGAAACACTCATAGCAACGAGTTTGGATGTATCTCGGCATCTTTCGTCTGTTTTACAGAACGTCAGGATTATCTTGGCTACTTATCTGTTTATTCATAGGAATATATCTGTAAAGATAAAAGGACATTATCTAGTTATAAGGACATTATCTAGTTATGGTGTAATATTCAGTCATAGACTTAAGGGGGTTCGCTACTCCATTTGAAAATAAATAGGATTTAAAATAAACATGATTTTTAATTAGAAAATTAAAAAAGAAGTAATTGAAGTGAAAAAAAATTGATAGGTTGATGATCTCGTATTTGAGATTTAAGTGATTAAAAATTTGGCGGGAAACTGAACTCCTCTGATTTTTCATAGGATTAACTTTAGCAAGCTTTGACTTTGAATGCATGTGACAGAATAAATAGAATTCAATGAATTTTTTACAGACTGCTCACAAAGATGTATATAATAAAATAAAAAAAAAATAAGGGGGTCAATGGGCAAAAAACTATAATGCTTTTAAATGAATAAAACCCGAGGATTCCGAAAATCTGACAGAAATCTCAAAATGCGAGGAGCAAACCTCCTTAATTCTAATAATTAGTTATGGATATTATTTAGTAATTGGTAATTAATGTACTTGCAATTTATTTTGGTTATCGCACTTGAGATTTGGCTTTGAATCTCACTTTGGTTCTTTAACTGATTATTCACAGACCTGTAAAGACAAATGGATATCTTTTAGTCAAATCATAATATTTAGTTATAGACTTGATTATAATAATTATTTACGAACATAATTAGTGATGGATAATGATTTCCTTATTATTATTATCTTTTGCTAGACAACATTTTTGTTCGTTTCGGCAACATCGTCTATCAACAGGTCATTGGAATTCCCATGGGTACAAACTGTGCACCCCTCATTGCAGATCTTTTCCTGTTCTGTTACGAACGGGACTTTATGAAAAAACTACAGGATGGAACCATACAAAACAGTGATCAACTTATTTATATTTTCAACGATAACAGCAGGTATATCGACGATATCATTACTATTGACAATCCCCAGTTTTTTAAACTGTGTCGACCTCATTTTACCCACAAGAACTGAAACTTAATAAGGCAAACAATGATTCTAAATACTGCCCATTTCTCGATCTAACTATCATCGTTGACTCTGGAAAAATTAAAACTAAAATTTATGATAAATGGGATGATTTTGATTTCACTATTACTAATTTCCCTTTTCTTGATGGCGACGTTCCTGCAGCACCATCATACGGTGTGTATATATCTCAACTGGTACGATTCGCACTCGTCTGATCTACTCTTGACGACTTTAATGAACGTAACCTTACTATCACATCCAAACTATTACAACAAGGTTACAGATTTCATAGATTGATAAACACATTTAAGAAGTTTTATAGAAGATATGAACATTTGGTATCATTTGGTATCTAAGTATAATGCGATTCGGAAACAGCTTATTACTAAAGGCATTTCTCACCCTCGCTTTTACGGAAATGTTGTTAAAAAATGTCAAAAAATGATAAAAAATCCAGAAAAACTGGGACGTAACTTACATTCTTTACGTAACAGAGGATATTGACCGGATATTCTTCCTGATTCAGTTAAATTGGCTTTGGGATCCAATGACCTGAAGATTTTACAGTTATACTGGCCTCTCACTGATACTGCCGATGTCTACTGAAATCCATGATGATTCTTTACCAAAACCTTCAGGAAGTTTAGAGTTTGATTATTATTCCGTAGTGCGACAGTGTTTTACCAGCAGACTAGGCTCCTTGAGCTAGCCGGTAGTTTAGCGGCGAGCACTCTTGGACCCATCTTTCTAAATTACGTTTTGTCTATTCTTTCCTTTTCAAGATTGTGGTCTTAGAGTTAGTGGTCTACCTGTATTGGGTTTTATTTGTATGTTTATTATACTACAGGGAAGCGGGATAGAGAAAGGGGAAGGCTTGGGTACCCATAAACCGGTTTAACCCTACCGCTGGCTGTTGCCAGTGCCGGTACCAAGTCCGGCTATCCGGAGTTCCTATCGTTTTCTATGTTCGTCTTTTGTCATTTTATTGTTTTTCTTGTCCAGTTTCCTGGTTGATTGTGACATGTGATTGTGATGTTCGGCCATTGTAAGTGTTTCCTGTTATCTTCCCTTCATCAATTACCTTTAACTTTCACTTCTAACTTGTCAGCAGAATGGCAGTCTGGCGACTGCGGAATGTATGTATGTTCTAGTTTTGGGAGGCGGCTACTCTTGCGAGTATTGCGCCCGTAATACTTAAATACGGTGACTGAGGTCAACCGTGTATAGTTAAATCGTTTTGTGCTTACCCAATTATCTTTCGTTTGTTATGTTTGTGGGATTTAATTTTGTATTTAATAAATGAGTCAGAAACGGAGAAGAACCTGTTTGTGAGCTAGTAATAAGTAGTAATAATAATAAATATGTAATAAGATACTATCTACAGTTCTATTAGTGATTCGGGTTTGTAAATTTGTATTTAATCTAAATTGCTGAAGCCGGTGTCTCGTGCGTTATATTTAGTCAAAGTCATTTGTATCGATGGCTGTGATTGTTGTTAATTTTTGTAAGAAGGGATATGATTGGTTGATTTTCTTGTATTCTGATTTGTCAATCCATTGTAAATGGAATCTTCTGATCGGTTAAAATCCCTGCAATTTGATCAGTCAATATCATGTACACAAAATAAAATGAAGAGTGTTGTGAGGCAGTACATGTAAGCATAAATAAACAAACAAGTTGAAATGTTTGTCGAACTGCGATAAAAGGTAAAACAATAAATATATACACATATCAAAACGTAAAAATGATTAAAAAACAAGAAGACAGAGGTGGGGATTGGCCAAGATCATCGACATTGATGTCTTCAAAGGGCCGTGGAAAAGAAACAAAAGGCTGAGATATGAAGTGCTACGTCACAAGTGGAATACAGGTAAAATAAATTGACGTTCATTGTTTGAGTAAAGCCCAATAGTTTGATGAAATCTAAATAGGTAGGGGCAGGAAATTTAGCCCTCCACACGAAACAAAAATTAATCATTAGAAAATATATATCAAAAAAGTACCCAGAGTGAATATAATCTATTGTTCTAACTGTTGTCGCTGTTGTCGTGAACTGTCAACCTGAGTAAGGACTGTCAAACTCATGTCTTCCATGGAATGTTGGCGAAACCTGAAATGGTTACCGACGGGTGTGTCTTTGTGAGCTGTTACGGATCGAAGATGCTCAGCAAAGCGATCACCCAGTTTGCGGCAAAAATGCGATAATTTCATCGAAAATACAACATGCAACATGGAAGATTACGAAATACAAGAAATTATGAAAACAAATGTAAACTTTGACATGACAAAACAAACTAAAACATGAAATACGAACATAATTACAACAAAACAAGTATAACTTAACGACATTCACACATGAAAACACACCATGAATCGTGAAATGTGACCACAAATACAACAAAATATGAAAACAAAGGCAAACTTGCACATGAAAACGTAATATGAACGTGACAAAGGACCATAAATACAAGAAATTATGAAAACAAATGCAAACTTTGACATAAAATTACAAACTAAAACAAGAAATGAAAACAAATGTAAACTTTTCCATAAAAACACAACATGCAACATGAAATATGAACACAAATACAACAAAACATGAAAACCTATCGACATATATATAAACAAAATAATTCGGTCCTAACTTTTAATGTTAGTACTATAGACATACCATATATGAAATATTTATTATTGTAACGCAGAGCGTTACAGATGTCCCCAAAACGAACATTGTGCATCCCATTCATAGCACCTTCCATTTGCCAGTATTTCTAAGCTTCAATGGCAACAGTAACAATTTTGAAAAATCTAAGGCTGAAAATCATTTGTACACAGGCTAAGTAACCTTCATGTAAATTTTGATTCGATTCGGAGCACTTTCAATTTTTCCCGCCTTTTTTCCATTTCCATGGCAATGGCAGCTATTTTGAAAATTCTAAGGCTGAAAATCATTTATACTCATGTCAGGCAACATTCCTGTAAAATACTCATGCCAGGCAACATTCGTGTAAAATTTCATCCAATTCCGAGCACTTTTAATTTTCCCGCCTTTTTTCCGTCTCCATGGCAACGGCGGCCATTTTGAAAATTTTGAAAGTTGCGAACACTTCTACTCATTGAGGCAATCATTCCTGTGAAGTTTCATGAAGTTTGGTCAAATAGTAGCCGAGATATGGGGTGGACAAGAATTGAGCGGAAGAAAGAAAGAAGAAGAAAAATAATAATAACCAGCGTTCCTATGTTTGGATACAAACATAAAAGTCTCCCAAACCTCCCAT
>MJUU01017409.1:74986-85534 GCA_002080025.1 Modiolus philippinarum | reverse complement strand
GATTCATATTGTCTTACACTAGTGCAAGACAAAAAAATCACGTGCAGTATACCGGCAAATATCGTGTTTGCACATTAGGTTCTTATAGTCTACATCTGTCCTCATTAGTGGATAAAAGTGTATTTAATCTACGTATTATAAAATTGTTACATCATTTGAAGTAAAATTTCGCAGGAAAATACGAGAAAATCGTCTTTTAAAATATGGCGCGCTCGGGTACACATTCCTTATCTTATGACGTTGTAAAAAGGGACGTAACTCCTTGTGTAAACAGACAAAAAGGGGGCGACATTTTTGTGTGGATTTTAGTATATTTTAGGGTAAATACAGTGAGAAATAAAATCAAACACCAATGGAAGTGCGAGACAGGAGAATCTCAGACACCCTCGGGTAAGATTTCAATCATCTCGGACTCAGCAAGCTTCGTCCGAGACTGGAAATATTACCCTTGGGTGTCTGAGATTCTCCTGTCTCGCACTTCCCCTGGTGTTAGATTCTTAATATCACCACGCTGTGGTGATAAAAGAATGGCGCGACGTCGCGCGTGTATCCACGTCAAAAAAAGCAAAACGTCACGTCAAGCATCAAGTAGTTCCTTGGTTAAAACTGAAAATAATGAAACGTCAAATGAATAAAACTTTTTTAGATTTTTTTTTTTTTTTGTAAAATGTTAAATAAACAAATTATGAATACAAATGTGATGGAACAACATTCTTGTTTCAGGTCTCGTCGGTTGAATGATTCGAATCACTACTCGTCGCTGACGCGACTCGTAGTGATACAGCTCATTCAACCGACGCTATCTGATACAAGAATGTTGTACCATCACACTTTATATATAATGTTACCTGTTACCTATTCTGTACTTTGCCACCTTTATCAGATGAACCACTTCAACACAGCTAGAAATGTAGAAATATACTTGTAGGGCGGTTGGAATTTTCCTTATCACACACACACTTTTAAATGTCCACATCATCATTAATTATATACAGTACTCCTTTGAATAATATCCATCACCACATTTAAAAATCTTAAACGCATTCCACATGCCTTTGTACACACTTTATACAGATACGCCACCACACCACACTCAATAAAGTCATCAACCGGTTTAACCCTACCACTGGCTTTTGCTAGTGCCGGTACCAAGTCCGGCTATCCCGTGTTCCTATCGTTATTTATGTTTGTCTCTTGTTTCCATTATTGTTTTTCTGGTGCAGTTTGCTTGTTAATTGTGGCTTGTGATTGTAATTTCTGGGCATTGTAGGTGTTTGCTGTTTTCCTGTTTTTGTAATCTCAAATAAAATGTTATCAGTTAGTGTAAGTCTTACTACAAATTTGTCTGGTAATAAATCTGTTGATAAATTTTTGACGTACAAACTAAATCAGGCTAGACCTCTTCTCATGTAACGCAAAAATATAACTACTAGCTATTCACTCAATGTCTGAGTGGATATCTTCAAGGAAGTGAAACTTAGTACAGTCCATTTACATTTGGAAAAGATTGTTCCTTATACTAAATAGTTCTTCAACAATATCTTCACAGATTGTTACTAATAATAAATTACGTAATTTTTGGGAAAACCTACATCTGATTTCTTCTAGTGTTTGACAGTCAAGTACATGTATAAAATATTTTATATCTTCTGTGTCCTTAAAGCACATTTGACAGATATTTTATGACGACTAAATTTGGTTCTATCTATTTGCAGAGTATATGCACCACAAATTATCTTCGACTTAGACAAGCACGTTTAACTGCAAAAAGTTCAGTTCCACCACTTTTCCATATATTATGGACAGTCCCAATTTTAAAATCTTGATAAGTAATGTATTTTAACTTTTTGATCCTGCTTCAGTAACTAAGCGATCCTTCCAGTAACTTTCATAAATTCTATTATCTAATTTCTTCCATATTGATTTTCCAGGAGAAATATCAAATAAATCAAAAGGTCTTGGTAACTGATAAAGTTCCATTAATTTCGTTATTTGAACGAACCAACTGTCTGAATTTTCTGATTTTAATGATAACTGTCTCATAGCAATTTTATATTCCAATGATTCTTTATTATCAACTATGTTTCTAAATGTACAAAGCATACGTTTATGGATCTCTGACTCTATTGGTAATTGACCAGCTAGTATAAGGACCGCTGAGTTGGCTGTTTGTAAAGGGATATTTATCTTTTAGGTAATTATTTTTAAGGGAATTATTTTGTCATATGACTATGTAGCCACTATGAGTAAAGTTTTGAGAATCCGTCATATAAAAAACTCCATTTACTCCTTGTGATACACCAGTGAGACCGACTTGTAAAAAGACGGAAAACTAGAGCATTAAAACAAAAGCTTGATACTATTGGAAGGGATCACTTAATTAAGACCCGATATGCGTCAAAAACTCAAATATTATGAATGATAATATGTGGCCTAGTTGTCTAGGGGGCTGGACATAGTGCAGGTGGTGTTGCCGTAGATTACAAAAAAGCAGGGGTTCAAATCCAGCCGTAGACCTTGCTGGATTTTCCTATGTTAACGGGTTTTAAAAGATGATTTTCATCACTGTTGGCATTCGGATTCATATATTCTACCTTTACAGCTCACCTTGCCCACACATTTTCATTCATAATATATAGAGCTGCGTGCAACACTATTATCCACAAAACAAAAATACACCAGGGAGACCAAGTAATAAAAAAGACGGAAAACTAGAGCATTAAAACAAAATCTTGGTGCTACTAAAATTGATCACTTGAGTGAAGAATTAACACCTGAAATGCGTCCAAAACCAAAAAACGGTAAGTACAAATCCATAACGACAAACTCGTACAGGAAAACGGTTTTAGGTTTGTGTATTGCAAAGTATTTAAGAAAATACAATTTTCTTTTAGCTAGAAAGGGAGTCTACAAATCAGATTTGTCAAAATATTAGAAGAAGGTATTTCCAAAGAAGAACAAAATAGAGGTGGAAAGGATTACGGGGGTAGGAACGTGTTTGGCACTGGAGGAAATAGAACGTAGAAAACCATCTATACCGACCGAAGAACATGATCTTTGTATTACCGATGCGTGGTTTTCTCCATTCGTGTACAGGCTTTCTAGATTATAATGTAAACATATTTTTAATAAATAATTCATTATACAAACATAATAATCAATGTAGAACAATACAGCAATTTTAAATTATAAAACAGGATTTGGAAACAATTTTTAAAAATTGTAATAATCCGTTTCCTGAAGAAATAAAATTTATTAATAGGAAAGTATGCTTTAATCCCAGATTTTTAATTTCAATCGATTTAATAAATTACATGTACATTTTCTTTCTCTGAACATACAACATATCATCCATCGATTCATTGTTTGAAGTACGTAATGAAAATCTCAAACAAGAATTCGGTTTGGTAAAAGGTATGTTTTAAACAGTGCCTCCACTATCAGGATGGAACTTTCACAAGAATCAGTGTATCTTTTCTGGGATTAGTCCCAGATAATTCTAAACGGTTACAATGGTATATAAGTGCCCACTTAAAATGTATTAATAATGTTCGAACTATAAGCCTTTTGTTTACTGTTTTGCCAGAAAAAAGTTTTCTTTTCTTTTGCCAAACTTTTATTGTTATTTTTAACATACAAAAAGACATCAACAGATATCTGCACACACTAATTAAAATCTTTCATGACAAAAATTAATTTATACAAACTCTGAAAACGAAAGGAACTCGTAACAATCGGACTCAGTAAAGTCAAAGGAACGGTTGACCGATTTTGGTATAATCCAAACATTCCCTTTTACATGTAAACAAATTTAGATAAACTAAATGAGACCTCAGAGAGAAAAAAAAAAACTAACTGACACCCCAGAGTGAAAAAAAACTAACTGACACTTCAGAGTGAAAAAAAACTAACAGACACCTCAGAGAGAAAAAAAAATAACTGACACCTCAGAGAGAAAATAAAAACTTACTGACACCTCAGAGTGAAAAAACTAACTGACACTTCAGAGAGAGAAAAAAAAAACATGATATGAAAGGAGGTTTGGGGAAAGCTCGCGCAAAGCTGACAACTAGATGATGAAATAGCCTTACTCAAAAATGAACTCTCATGAATTGCACACTCTACAACATATCTAAGAATTGTAAAGGTTTTGCTATTCAAATGAGAAAATAAAATGTTGCATTTTATCATTTTAAAGGATGCCATTGTCCGGTCCACATCATAGCCTTTGGGTAGTCCGTATATCATGATGTTGCAATATACAGCAGTAACTATTATATATATTGCATTGAAAACAAAAACACGGAAGTAACAGGAATTAGGTTTCTGAAAAAACAATCCAATTGGAACCAAACTTGCGCACACAAGTCCTTTTGTGGCCCCATTAAGAATTTTAATCTGGCCTGTGTGCATTTAATCCAAGCTGGTTTCTTGCAGGGAAAGAGCGAAAGTAGAATATCGAAGGAACAAGTAAGTATTTACAATAATTTAATTCAAAAGACATGACAAAAACGAGAGCACAGAAAACAACGACGCTAGACAACTACATAGCACAGAAATAATAATTACAAGTTATAACTGTGTTCGCAAGCGAAACACAAAAGTCTCCCAAACGAACTCCCATATCGGATTCCTGGGCATTTTAAAACCCCCTTTGAAAAAAAAATTTGAGCAGGGGTTCCCCTTATAATTTACTTTATACATATAGTTGAAATCAAAACATAACACACAGCAGAAAACATGTTTTTCTCAAAATTATAGCTTTTTGGCTTGGTTTCCATGGCAACCAAATGCTCCATTATCCATAACAATGAATTTCATACCTTGTTTAAAAAAAATTGGGCAGGGGTTCCCCTTATAACCTAAATAGTACATATAGCTGTAATGAAAATACAATTATCAATAATAAACGTGTGTGTCTTCTCAAAATTTCAATTTTTTGTATAGTTTCCATGGCAACAGTACTAATTAAGCAAAATTATAGCTTATTGGCTTGGTTTCCATAGCAACCAGATGCTCCATTATCCATAACAATGAATTTCATACCTTGTTTCAAAAAAAATTTGGGCAGGGGTTCCCCTTATAACCTAAATAATACATATAGCTGTAATGAAAATATAATTATCAACAATAAATGCGTTTTTTCAAAATTTCAATTTTTTGTATGGTTTCCATGGCAACGGTTCTAATTTTGAAATTTCTAAACCTGTGGGACCCTTTCTCACATGACAAACATCTTTCCTATGAAGCTTCATGGAGTAACAGTTACTAGTTTTCAAGAAACAGTGAAAAAATGGTGAAAAAAATTCTAAATTTCATTTTCCCATAGGGTTAACATGGAGGACCCCACCCCTATTTGAGCACCCCAAATGTACCCTTAATGGACCCCAATCCAAATTTTTTTTAAATTATGCACAACTAGATACATGGAGCTAACATGATACAAAGTTTCAAAGCTCTAGGTCAAAAGGTCTCTGACATCTACTCCGGACAAGTTCATCCGGACGAGAAGAAAGAAAGAAGAAAATTTGGGCAGGGGTTCCCCTTATAACCTAAATAGTACATATAGCTGTAATGAAAATACAATTATCAATAATAAACGTGTGTGTCT
This sequence comes from Modiolus philippinarum, assembly GCA_002080025.1. Classification (NCBI taxonomy): domain Eukaryota; kingdom Metazoa; phylum Mollusca; class Bivalvia; order Mytilida; family Modiolidae; genus Modiolus; species Modiolus philippinarum. Next base: position 79,923 of record MJUU01017409.1, on the reverse strand, counting down.
TCTCAAAATTTCAATTTTTTGTATGGTTTCCATGGCAACAGTACTAATTAAGCAAAATTATAGCTTTTTGGCTTGGTTTCCATAGCAACCAGATGCTCCATTATCCACAACAATGAATTTCATACCTTGTTTCAAAAAAAATTTGGGCAGGGGTTCCCCTTATAACCTAAATAATACATATAGCTGTAATGAAAATATAATTATCAACAATAAATGCGTTTTTTCAAAATTTCAATTTTTTGTATGGTTTCCATGGCAACGGTTCTAATTTTGAAATTTCTAAACCTGTGGGACCCTTTCTCACATGACAAACATCTTTCCTATGAAGCTTCATGGAGTAACAGTTACTAGTTTTCAAGATACAGTGAAAAAATAGTGAAAAAAATTCTAAATTTCATTTTCCCATAGGGTTAACATGGAGGACCCCACCCTATTTGAGCCCCCCAAATGTACCCTTTATGGACCCCAATCCAAAAATGTTTTAAATTATGCACAACTAGATACATGGGGCTAACATGATACAAAGTTTCGAAGCTCTAGGTCAAAAGGTCTCTGAGATCTACTCCGGACAAGTTCATCCGGACGTGAAGAAAGAAAGAAGAAAATTTGGGCAGGGGTTCCCCTTATAACCTAAATAGTACATATAGCTGTAATGAAAATACAATTATCAATAATAAACGTGTGTGTCTTCTCAAAATTTCAATTTTTTGTATGGTTTCCATGGCAACTGTACTAATTAAGCAAAATTATAGCTTTTTGGCTTGGTTTCCATAGCAACCAGATGCTCCATTATCCATAACAATGAATTTCATACCTTGTTTCAAAAAAAATTTGGGCAGGGGTTCCCCTTATAACCTAAATAATACATATAGCTGTAATGAAAATATAATTATCAACAATAAATGCGTTTTTTCTAAATTTCAATATTTTGTATGGTTTCCATGGCAACGGTTCTAATTTTGAAATTTCTAAACCTGTGGGACCCTTTCTCACATGACAAACATCTTTCCTATGAAGCTTCATGGAGTAACAGTTACTAGTTTTCAAGAAACAGTGAAAAAATGGTGAAAAAAATTCTAAATTTCATTTTCCCATAGGGTTAACATGGAGGACTCCACCCCTATTTGAGCCCCCCAAATGTACCCTTAATGGACCCCAATCCAACATTTTTTTAGATTATGCACAACTAGATACATGGGGCTAACATGATACAAAGTTTCAAAGCTCTAGGTCAAAAGGTCTCTGAGATCTACTCCGGACAAGTTCATCCGGACGAGAAGAAAGAAAGAAGAATAATAACTAGTGTTCCTATGTTTGGATACAAACATAAAAGTCTCCCAAACCTCCCATGGACACAGGAGATGGCTTTTTATTTGAGTTCAGCACAATCTTGACAACCCATCAGTGAAATTTCATCCAATTTGGAGCACTTTCAATTTTCCCGCCTTTTTTCCGTTTCCATGGCAACGGCGGTCTTTTTGAATTTTTTGGGCCCAAAAATGTGTTCTGCTATTTGTATACATCCTTCCTGTGAAGTTTCGTTCAATTTGAAGCACTTTCAATTTTCCCGCCTTTTTTCCGTTTCCATGGCAACGACGGCCATTTTGAAATTTTCAAGACCCAAGTGCACCCCGCGGCATGGGTATCTATCATCCTGGGAAGTTTCATAAAGATCGGACCGATATTCTCAGAAAACTTCCGGACAAGTTCAGTGGCGAAGAAGAGGGAAGAATAATAATAATAATAAGAAACGGTAGTAAAACAATAAGTCTCCCCAAACTCCGTTTGGGAGACTTAATAATAAGAAACGCAACAAAAACAATAAGTCTCCCAAAATTCGTTTGGGAGACTTAATAAAAACAACATTAAAACCCAAAGCACTCACAGTGTGAACTCCCATGAAACTGAGAGTGACATCGAGTACTCCGTAGGGGCAAGAATGTCCTGCTCTGTTAACAGCCCCAGTCACACTGTGAGTCAATCCAGGAAAATTGAAAATCGGTAAAGTAAAATCCGAGAGGACGTGAACCTAGCTGAATATGTCCACTTTCATTTTGGACGCTTAAACGTCATATCTTTCAATGATGTTATGGTGACGACCATAGAATTTCTTGAAGGATGAAATTAACATAGGCTGAACAAATCCCTGACTAAGCAGCTTTTGGGACAGTGTTTTAGATCTGTTAAAAAATCACTGTTCGAACTACATGCTCAACAGTATCGAAACAACTAAGAAATATACACTCCATTGGCTGGAGAGGTGGGTTTGTTGCTGCTAAGAAAATTATGAGGAAATATTTTTGTGTTAAATGTTTGACAAAACTTAATAAAGTTTGAAACAGAAATTTTCAATAAAACTGGTAAACTTTTATTCATATTAAGTGGTCACGTATGACATGTATAGTCAAGAATCAAAAGGTCAATCCCCCAAGATATATGTGTATTATATTTGTATGTATATCTGTACATGGTTTTATGATCGGTAATGCACGATTTATGTGCAAGCTCTTGTTAAAATATCAATGGAAATAATTTATTACACCACTTGGTCACTAAGGGTCAAAAGTTCAGATACATAACATATATAGGGTTAAGTAAAGGAAAATATGTAATTAGTTTTGAAACAAATATAGAAAATATTGAAACAAATAAACTTTGTAGAGCCTCTATTTTGGTAACTACAGAAACCTGTGGACATGGGGTATATAAGCCGCACCACACCGTTGTTGGGCACTTCGGTGTACATTAAAACATATATCCTACAGAAACTTCGTTTCTATTTTCTACAGTTCCCACCCAGAACCCCGAAGAGGTAATTGTTAAGTCTGACAATTTGGTGGAGAACCCGGGCAACGATCCCGGTACCTATCGTTCGTTCATAAAGTAATAATGGACATTTTTGCAATGGTCCCAGAATCAAGTTTAAAAGTACAAAATAGGAAAACACGTGCGTTACTTTCATTTGTAGGTTCTTTAAGCAAAACATTCTTTGGTACGGCAACTATGGATGATGTTAATATTTTGGCCAAACATATTAATGAACTGATTAAAAGAGACAGACGAATGAGTCATACTTTGGAGCAGCACGGTGCACACATATCATCCTTTATGAAAGTTGCAAACCATAGACTAGACAAATTAAAGGATGGTATGACACTAAATTACAAATTGATTAGCGAGTTAACAAAGTCAACAACAAATTTTAACAAACTGATGACTAACTTGTCCATAGTCGCCCTTGGCCAGGTTAATAAGGCTAACGAAATCCAAATTCAGCTAGTAAATTTTTTATCATCCGTTCAATCTCTAATTAATGGTAGAATAACTCCGCATTTGATACCCAAACACACACTACAGAAGACAATTAATGACATCGAAAACATCTTGCAAAAGCAATATCCAAAATTTCATTTACTGCAAAATACACCTTCAAAATATTATCAACACGCAAAGTTCTTTTTCACTAGACACCACTCACGTTTATATATTACTGTTAAATTTCCAATAACTTCTTATGCATCGTCAATGTTACTTTACAAAACTTTATCTTTTCCACATCCATTTGCACAACGAAATACGACAAAAGCTTCGCAAATCTTGAATCTTCCAGATTACATAGCAATTACTAACAATCATCGTGATTTTACAACATTCAATGCTGATACACTTTATAACTGTGACTTTGATAAATATATTACATGTGATGTTTCTTTACCACTTCAAGCAATCAATTCAACACATTGTATTTTTGCACTTTTGCATGACCAGAAATCTACTATTTTTAAACAGTGTGATTTCAGAGTATTACCATCATTTACAAGACAAGACATTTTTGAACTATCACCAACTTCAGTTTTGCTAACGAATGTTCCAAAAGTAACAATTGAATGTCCAAATAAAACAACAAATTTATCTGGATGTAATTTTTGTGTACAACACATTCCATGTCGGTGCATATTACAAACACCTTTACATACACTTCATCCACGTTTAGTCAATTGTTAAGACAAATTAGAAATTACGTCAAGGTTATATCCAATTAATTTGGCTCTCCTTCATGCATTCTTTAGATTTGATAGAACAAAATCATTCTTTGGCAATACGTATTTTAAAAATGCAATTAATATTTCTGTACCAGATTTTAAAATTTATAAACATAAATTTGAATCTATTTTGGCTTCTGATAGTGCAGATCATCTGAGTTTAACCAAAATTGCAAAATCAGTGAAAAAGGATGAAACAATTTTTCAAAATTTAGCTGAACCGCTTCTTGATGGACAAATTCAGCTAGATGAAGACTGGCCAAATCTTAATGGATATTTAGGCCTTATAGGTGTCTCTGTAGGCTCAGTTGCATTTTTATTGGGTGTATACATGTTTTTACAAGTTCGTTCACTAAGAACATCACTAATTATACTTCAGCAGGTACACAATGTTCGTTCAAAACCTACATTACCATCATTTATTTTTAATGCACAAACAACACAACCAACAAGTTCATCTATTTTTGATACAGAGTTATTTAAAGAGTTCAGCTGGATTCATGGCTCAGTAATTATTGGAGTCTGCATCCTAATATTAGTGATTATTGTACTTATTGTATTGTTTAAAAGAAAATCACAAGACACCACTTTAGTTCTTGAATTAACTTCAGGAGGTTCATGTGTAACAATTCCTATTATAGCGTTTCCATTGTGTCCTTCATATTGGGAAATAAGACCCCCAGTTACTATGCAAAACATGTATGTTCATAATTTTCCTTTTGGACGGTTATCTGTTGAGTGGCCTGGCTTCAAAATAATAAACAAACTAACCAAACAAACACTCACGATTAAAACAAGTATAAAAATTGGAATTATTAACTATTTCAAAATAAAAAGAATTTTAAGTCACCCATATTGCGCTTACATTCTCATAGTGCATCAAGGTTTGGCAAT
>MJUU01017409.1:20382-65915 GCA_002080025.1 Modiolus philippinarum | reverse complement strand
AACTTTTGAACTATATAAGGTAGACTTTTGATACTTGGCAAGTGTATAGGTCTAGTCAAGAGGAACATAGATATGCAAAAAAAAATTAGGTCAAAGGTCAAAGGTCAAGGTCATAGGGGTCGAAAAGGGGTAAAATTGGGAATCTGGGGGCATATGTAGTGTTTCACAACCACGTCTTGTTGTTTATTAGTTTTGCTGTTGCTTTGCTATAGCCATATTTGCTATTTACAAATTGTCTCGTATAACTGTCAAGGTTTAAATTCACCGGAAAAGCGGAGAGATGTGTTTGATTTTCTGAAATCCAAATCTTGCAATATTTATTGTCTACAAGACACCAATTTTATAGAAAAAGATGAGTCAGTTATAAGGCGGGAATGGGGAGGAGAATGCATCTTTAATTCTTATTTATCAAATCAAAGAGGAGTGGCAATTTTAATTAAGAATAATTTTGAATACAAAATAAGCAGAACAAGAAAAGATAATAACGGTAATCTTTTATGTTTAGACATGGAAATTGAAGGGAAAAAGACTACTCTTATTAATTTATATGGTCTAAATCAGGATTCTCCAGATTTTTTTGATAAAATAAACAATATAATTGAGGATTTTGGAAATCAAACTATTCTGATCACTGGAGATTTTAATTTAGTACAGGACCAATTACTTGAAACATTTAACTACTGTAATGTTAATAACCCCAGGTCAAAAGGAAAAATAGTAAATTTAAAAGAAATATATGATCTTATTGATCCTTTCAGAGAAATTAACCCAGAACTTAAGCGTTTCACATGGCGAAAGAGTAATCCAATAAAGCAAGCACGACTTGACTTTTATTTGATATCACAGAGTTTCTTCCATTTTATACAAGATGTAAAAATTTTAGTTATAGATTATAAAAGGTTATAGATCTGACCATTCACCAGTGGTGCTACAGTTTAAACTTCAAGATTTCAAGATAGGGAAAGGGTTGTGGAAATTTAATAATTCGCTTTTGTATGATCCAGTATATGTTCAATTAATGAAAAAAACTATAAAACAGATAAAGGAACAATATGCATTGTTAATTTATGACAGAGAAAATTTGAATGATTTAGATTGTAATGATATACAATTTACTATGGATGATCAACTTTTTTTTAGAAACTTTATTACTTGATATTAGGGGAAAATCAATTTCATATGCAAGTTATAAAAAGCGGGAAAAAAAACAAGCATGAAGAGCGATTAGTTGAAGATATAAGAAGGTTAGAATTAAATATACTTGTAAGACAATTTAGAAGAACTTGAAACCAAAAAATCTGAATTAAAAATATTACGTCAAGAAAAAATGAAGGGACAGCTTATTAGGTCAAAAACACAATGGATCCAGGAAGGTGAAAAACCAACCAATTTTTTTACTAACCTCGAAAGTAAGAATTTTGTAAATAAAACAATACCAAAACTTGTTAGTACTACTGGTGACACGATCAGTGATCAAGATGAAATTCTTACAGAAGCCAAAAAATTTTATCAAAATTTATCTACAAAAAAAGAAAACCTAAATGACATTGATCTAAATAGGGAAATCCCATTTCAGAATATTCCTAAACTGAATGTTATTCAAAAAGAATCATTGGAAGGTGAAATTTCATTTTCAGAATTAACTGCCGCTATTAAACGCATGAAAACTGGCAAGAGTCCAGGATCCGATGGATTCACCAGTGAATTTTTTAAATTTTTCTGGATAGATATTGGTAAATTCATATTAAGATCCATAAACTATGGTTTCCAAACTGGTGAAATGTCAGTCACTCAAAAACAGGGAATTATTACATGTATCCCAAAGGGGATAAACCAAGACAATTTTTAAAAAAACTGGCGTCCAATAAGTCTTCTAAACACAGTTTATAAGCTAGCCTCTAATTGTATTGCTGAAAGAATAAAGTCTGTCTTGCCAGATATAATAAATGCTGTCCAGACCGGTTTTATTCCTGGGCGATACATCGGAGAAAACACAAGACTTATATATGATATATTAAATTACACAGAGGAACAAAATATCCCTGGCATTCTCCTCCTCATTGATTTTGAAAAGGCCTTCGATTCAATATCTTGGATTTTTATTGATAAAGTTCTTGAGTTTTTCAATTTTGGAATTTCTATTAAACATTGGATTAAAACTTTCTACACTAATATTAAATCAGCGGTTACACAAAACTGTTTTCTTTCAGATTTCTTTGAAATACAAAGAGGGTGTAGACAAGGGGATGCTTTATCACCTTATATTTTTCTTCTGTGTGCTGAAATTCTAGGAATTCTTGTTCGCAATAATAAGGAAAATGAAGGTATAACTATTGATGATTCTGAGTATCTTATATCTCAATACGCAGATGATACTTCTTTAATTTTAGATGGATCCCCAGAATCTTTAGACGCATCACTTCAAAAATATGCTGACATGTCAGGTCTAAATAATAATTTAGAAAAGACTAAGGTAGTTTGGATAGGGAAGAATAGGTTCAGTCAAAATAGTATATGTACAAAGTAGGGATTGCAGTGGGGTTCCAGCAGATTTACATTATTAGGGATAGAGTTTTCTGTAAATTTAAGTGAAATGGAACATCTGAATTATTCTTCAAGGTTTAAAGAAATAGACAATGCAATAAAACTGTGGTCTAATCAGGTATTATCTCCTATTGGGAAAATAACCCTTATCAAAACTTTAATAATTTCAACACTTAACCATTTATTCTTAACTTTACCGGCCCTAGTTATAATATTATTCAACAATTTAATTCTAAACTTTTCACCTTTATCTGGGATGGTAAACCAGACAAAGTTAATAGAGAAACCCTTTCACAGCCTTACAATTTAGGGGGGCTAAAAATGGTAAATATTAATGAATATATTAAAGCATTAAAACTAATAACCTGGATAAGAAGAGTTTTAAAACAAGAGTCAAAATTGTTTAATCTATTTGCATTCACTGAAAAAATCGATAAAACAAAAATAGCTTATACTGGTCCAGACCATAGATTAAAAAATAAATTTTGGCAAGATGTTTATGATGCCTGGAATGATCTTCTTAAAAAAAAGTTCTCTACAAGATAAACTAAGTCCAAACTCATGTTGCTTGTGGAATAATAATAATATTTAAATAAACAACCATACTGTGTATTATAAGAATTGGGCTTCCAAAGGAGTATGGTTAGTAAACGATTTGATTGATTCATCAGGGAATTTTTTAGCATTCAATGTTTTCATAGAACAATATAATGTTAATACCAATTTTCTAATTTATCAAGGTTTAATTCATTCAATAAAATCTTATTTCAGATCAATAGATCTCAAGGTGAAAGATTTAAAGAAAATACATGGACCCCTTCAACCCAATAAAATTGTGGTATTTTTGAAATCAGAAAAAGGCTCCAAGGACATGTATAATGTATTAAATAATAAAATTTCAAACATCAAAAGTAATATGAAATGGTCTGAAAAACTTAATTGTCAATATAATTGGAAGAAAATACATTCCCTCCCTTTCAAATAATCAAAAAGTTCTAAATTACAATGGTTCCAATATAGAATAACACACAGGATACTTGGTACCAATGAATTGCTATACAAAATTAAAATGTCTGATCTTTTTGCTTACAAAGAGAAGAAACCATTGAACACATTTTTTGGCATTGTCCTAAGATAGAAAAACTATGGCAAGATCTGAAACTTTGGATATTTACAAATGCTAGAATTGAAATGCCCCTCAACATAAATATTATTTTATTTGGACTATTAGAAAAATCAGATATGAATTGTGTAAGAAATCTTATTCTGCTTATTTCTAAATATTATATATATAAGTCAAAATTAAACCAAACTCAAGTAAACTTTATAGCATTGAAAAATTATTTAAAATAAAATATTTTGATGGAAAAGGGTATATTTTTTTCAAAATAATAAATTAGAAAGAGCAAACAGCTGCTGGAAGCCCTGGCTTCTGGTTCTCGAAGGATAGAATCTAAATTACTTAAAAAAAGAATATAAAAAGGACGCAGAAGGGACACAGGTCGTAGAGTTTGTGTGGGTGGATTGTGAGATACAGCTATACATGAGAAAGCAAGGTAGTCAAATATTTGGTTGTGCACATCACAAATCGGACAGTGGTATGTGTGCATAACATACATTTATGTAAAAAATTACATGTAATTGCTAGTATGAGAGGTAAGATAAATGAGATGCATGCAAGAGCTTTCTTGATCTGTGTCTTTTTTGCAACCACTTTCTTTTAAGCTTTATTATTTTCTTCGCAACCCCTATAGTATCCAATGGGTAATACTAACCTTAGAGCAAATGTCAGCATATTAGATTATTTAAACGGGTTTTTTAATAATTCATTTCTTTGTTTTTTGGGTTTTTTTTGTTGTTCAAAATTCTGAATACCTCAAATCAATCTCCAGCTCTTATATAATAATATATATTTAATTTAATAGTGTTGATGCTATATTTGTGAAGTTGTAAATAATTTATCTGCTCGTTTGCTAAATATTTGCTTCTGCCAATAAAGTTCATTACAAAAAAAACAATTATTTGATTTGTAAAAGGGAGCTTGGAAGGAGTATTTGGTCCGTACTATTTTTTCTCGATGAAATTTTGATCCTGGGCATTTTTAAGTGCTCTTGCGTGAACACATTTTTTTTTCAAACTGCCTTCTTAATTTTTCTGATCTATTGGACTCCCAGTAACTTTTTAGTCCCAAATTTTGTCCTGAATTTTGTCTCAAATAATGGACCCTTGATTTTTTTTTTCAAATCCCCCCATCTATAACTAGAGGCTCAGACACTGAGCCTGTATCGCTCACCTGACAAAATGCTGAACAGCAGGGTTTTGATGTTCTGTGCTGGCTGCCATGTTTTTTATTGGATTGGAACGAAATGACCAATCTTTGTTAAGGACCTTTAGTACATCATTCCTGTAAAGTTTGGTTGAATTTGCTTCAGTGGTTTCAGAGGAGAGTAAGAAAATAAGATATTTCCCACAAAGTAAAAAGTTAAACTATGGTCCATGCTGGCAGCCATGTTTTTTTTGGATCAGAAAGAAATAAACAATCTTTGTTTAGGACCTTCCATACATCATTCCTTTAAAGTTTGGTTGACTTTGCTCCAGTGGTTTCAGAGGAGAAGATGAAAATGTGAATTTCCCATATAGGGCCAATGTTTAACTATCGTCCGTGCTGGCGGCCATGTTTTTAATCGGATTGGAGCAATCTTTATTAAGGAATTTTAGTACATCATTCCTGTTAAGTTTGGTTGCATTTGCTTCAGTGGTTTCAGAGCAGAAGAAGAAAATGTGAATTTTCCAATAGGGTCCAATGTTAAACCTAAGTTCTGCGCTGGCGGTCATTTTTTTTATCGAATCAGAACAAAATGAAAAATCTTTGTAAAGGACCTTCCATACATCATTACTGTAAAGTTTGGTTGCATTTGCTTCAGTGGTTTCAGAGGAGAAGAAGACAATGTGAATTTTCCCATAGGGTCCAATGTTAAACCTAAGTTCCGCGCTGGCGGCCATGTTCTTTATCGGATCGGAACGAAATGAGCAATCTTTGTAAAGGACCTTCCATACATCATTCGTGTAAAGTTTGGTTAACTTTGCTCTAGTGGTTTCAGAAGAGAAGATGAAAATATGAATTTCCCATAGGGCCAATGTTAAACTATTTTCCGTGCTGGCGGCCATGTTTTTAATCGGATTGGAACGAAATGAGCAATCTTTGTTTAGGACCTTTAGTACATCATTCCTGTAAAGTTTGGTTGCATTTGCTTCAGTGGTTTTAGAGGAGAAGAAGAAAATGTGAATTTTCCCATAGGGTCCAATGTTAAACCTAAGTTCCGTGCTGGTGGCCATGTTTTTTATCGGATCGGCACAAAATGAGCAATCTTTGTAAAGGACCTTCCATGCATTATTTCTGTAAAGTTTGGTTAGATTTGCTTCAGTGGTTGCAGAGGAGAAGATGAAAATATGAATTTCTCATAGGGCCAATGTTAAACTGTTTTTCGTGCTGGCGGCCTTGTTTTTATCGGATCGGAACGAAATGAGCAATCTTTGTTTAGGACCTTTAGAACATCATTCCTGTAAAGTTTGGTTGAATTTGCTTCAGTACTTTCAGAGGAGAAGATGAAAATGTGAAAAGTTAACAGACGACGGACGGACGACGGACGCCAAGTGATGGCAAAAGCTCACACTGACCCTTCGGGTCAGGTGAGCTAAAAATTAAATATTTGTTCCCTTAGATTCTTAAATTTGCTCAAGAGTAGGAAATATAATTTCTAACTAATGCTTTATTATTATACCCAATGTATTCAATAGCCCAGTTTTTGACGGACGTAATCTGATTGCAACAGCTCGCCCAGAGACTGTAGAGGTAGATTTCTCAGAATAACAATATCATATGAAGACATCTAAATGAAGTTCAGTCATGGATAGAAAAGCATCAAAGATGATCATCGGGAAAACCTAAAAATGGATTTGGCGTGAATGAGATTCGAGCTTAGTTTTAAGAATTAAAACTTTAGAACAACAGTTTACTGAAAGTATAGGAGTAGAATAATTTCGAGATAGGACAAAAATTAACTTTTCTAAGTGTCCCTACATTCCCTTACAGTTCTACTATTTTCTATGACGTTCTTGATTCGCGAAACTTACAGATATTGCGAGCAAAAAAGGTTCTGAATAACTTATTAAGCATAAGGCACGTTTATCCGAACAACTTTGGGGGAGGTCTTTAAAACATGCCATGAGGGTCTATGGATATGTGTGAATCAGAATTTTTTTTAAATCCTTAAGTAGCTTCATTTGGTACATTCAATATTTATTTTTGTATTTTTCACTAGCGAAGCAGGCAAGAAGATTCTTTGTTTCAAGACATACAAAAGGACTTTCTTTAGAAGTTTGTTTCAGCTACTAGCATTTTAAAATTCCTCTTCTAATCTCGATTCCCATGCCCACACAAGTTATTTTAATCCGAAAGACTCAGAATCAGTGAAATACACTTGCTACTTTAACATGCAAGTTCTTTTAAAAGTGGCGACAATATGTGCCGAAAATGTGTAGGCGACAATATGTGCAGGACGACAATATGTGCCGATAAGTCTCCACATATTGTCGCCGGCGACAAAATGTGCAGGGGCGACAATATGTGCCGTAACAGCTGCATGTCCTGCCCTGTTAAAGACGCACGTCACAATATCAGCGAGGCATATATTGTTTTGAAAGATCTTTTTGGTGGCGGATTGGTAAATGTCATTTTCTAACCCTTAGACAAAACCGATTGAAATCCATGGCACATGTTCAAGCACCAAGGTACAATTTTTAAAAGCTTCTGTAATTGAGTAATCAATGAGTAGAAAACATTTACAGTGTCTTGCTTGTGATGTGAAATCAACTCAAGTTTGATATTTTTGCATTTTATTAATTCTAATACTAGTAAATGAAAATATTTTTCTTAATCGAAATAAATTCTAAAAGTATGTTTGCCAGGTAGAATTTAAAAAATAAGTGGTCTTTGAACCTTCCGTTGGTAAAAATGATTGTCCTAATCGAAACAAATCGTCAAAGTTAGGTTGCTGGACAGAATTGATGAAATAAGTGATCTTTGAGACTTTCAGGAAATAAAAAAAAGAATCAAATATATTTTAAATTAAATAAGGGTAAATTATTGTTCTAATTGAAACAAATCCTAATGGTGTGGTTTCTAGGTAGAATTACAAAAATGTAAGTGGTCTTTTTAAAATTAGTGAAAATGGAAACAAATCGTTAAAGTAAGGTTGCTACATGTAGATAGAATTCCCCCCAACAAAATAGAAGTCTTTGACACTTTCAGAATATTTACCAAAATTAGAGTCACATTTAAGAATTCTAAGTATTCGGAAATTCTCTTTTTTTCCAAACAACGGCCATAATTAAAGTTTATATGCTAAAATTAAAAAAAAATAAGTCTTTGACGTTTTTTAGGAAATTTACCAAAGTCGGAACCGGAATCAAAATTCCGAGAGATTACTGCGCATCAACAGATCATATGCAACAATTTATGCAACAATTCTACAAAAAAATTAAATGTCTGATCATGAGTCCGCGTGGCATGCCATATGTGTCAAAATCCACATTTTGGAGGCTTTATCAAATCGACATCTTTGTGCCTCTTGTTTGCATAACGATAGATATTAAAAAAAAACAAAATGTTTGTTGCGAATCTACAAGCTATATGCCATAATTCTACAACAAAATTGAACCTGTCTATCCTATAAAAAGAGGAGTTCGCGTCGCATACCACATGTGATAAAATCGACATTTTTGGGCTATTGTTTGCACTCTGTTTTTTTGAGAGTTCACACTATTGGTTCTTTGATTTTTTGTGTTGTATTTGTGGTGTTTGTGTGTATTGTGGGCATGTAGTGTCTTTAACCTCCGCCTTCTGGTGTTCTTACTTTTGCCTTATCTCTGGACTTTGATTTATGTTATCCTGTGTTTTGTTCCTTCGGTATTCTGCTGCCGTTGTTTTGCACCAAGACCAATATTGAAAATCGGACATCTTATTGCTAATGTGCAGCATATATGCATCAATTGTATAACAAAATTAAAACAAAACTAAGTTGAACAATGTAGGAGGAGTTCGTGTCAATAGAAAGTGGGACGGACGGACAAACAGATGGACAGACGGACAGACGGGCGGACGAGGCCAATGACATTATCCCGGACTTTCCTTCGAAATTGTGGGGATAAAAATTCATGTATTTTCATTAATATAATTGTTTAAATATCAGCTATAAGTCTTACCCAGTTGGTATACTTTCCAGCACGAGTACACCAAAATTATCACTGAATAAAGCATAGTGTGAAATGACAGTGGCAAGGATTACCTGAAAAATTTTACACAACAAAATTATGACTGAATTAGGCGAAGTGTGAAATGACAGTGTCAAGGATTACCTGAAAAATTTTACACAACAAAATTATGACTGAATAAAGCATAGTGTGAAATGACAGTGGCAAGAATTACCAGAAAAATTGTACAAACCAAAATTATCACTGAATAAAGCACAGTGTGAAATAACAGTGGCAAAGATTACCTGAAAAATTTTACACAACAAAATTATGACTGAATTAGACAAAAACATGTGCATGATAACAGTGATGTCATCTGGCAAAAACAAATATCGATAACAGAGCTAGTATCTTGCAACATACAAATGAAAAAAATTATGGGACAATAAATTAAAATACGTGTAACAATAATAAGAACATAGTAATGCTAGGCCGGCACACACTCTATATGGTGTGCTGATATTGGTATATGTTACGAGGTCGACGTATGCTATTTGTGTAGTAATCCGGTAGTTGGGTAGGTCATATATATGACGTGGCAAGATTGGTGCACTGTAGCCGTCTCTTTTCCCGCAATATTCCAGGCTGTCAGTATCTGATGAGCAGACGAGCCAGTCAGACTGTAATTGCAATTTGTAGACGAGATCACAACAATCGGTGTTCGGTAAGTCAGTGCTACATTAAACACCACAGTGGCGCCGCGAGCATTCGTCCTTGCTCGGATTGGAGTGCAAAGCAAAATATTCCCAGATTTGCAGTTGAGATTGGAAATTTCCGTAGCCACGTAAGTCTGATATGTCAAAATAAGTACATCCCGGTGCAATTCTCATCCACCCGTCAAAACATAGGTTGATTAAAACCAAATATCTCCCGATATTTAATCAGCTTGACAGGATTTGATATTTTCACCCTGGTTGTATGCAATTTATTTTTGGTGCTGACGAAAATCACCGGAGCAACGAAGGAGTGCTGATTTCAGGGATTTTAGGGGTACAATTGGAGTATTCGGGGTAGAATTATTGCAATTATCCAGGATAATTTGTATTTTCTCTCCCGAAAATTTGGGATTTTTTTTTTTTTGATATTTGTACATGAGACTGTAATCCAGAGACAAACTTCAGATTCACTGTAAATCTATGACAGATAGGATGTCATAAACACATGTTCCTATCATGATCTGCGGGTTTTACCCGGGGTAGGGCAGACCATAGCGGATAGGATATTGGATATGCGGAAAGAGGGGCATATCGATCTTGAAAAATTTGTTCAAATACCCAGGTTACAAGTGACACAAGATTTATGGGGTGCATTGATTTCCAAAACAAAGGTCATGTAAAAACTGACCATGATTATGCAATGGCCCAGCCCAATACAAGTACTGATTCCCTATTATACAGAACATTAATAGCAAGTGGGTATAAACCCGACAACATAAACCAACAAGAGGGTGATCCGTATACATGCCTAAGGACACCACTTGAGCATGGGGAGACAACAGGCAACAGCATTATATTTAGTTCACCGGGGGCTACCCAGTTCCCGCATTGTTCTACAGAAAAACGTTACATAACCGTATTACAACGGAACCAGTCAGAACGCGATGTTTTCGACGGTAGTTTTATTGCCAGTAATAGCACAGAAAGACTAGGCACTGAAAACAACAAAAATGAGGACAAGGAAGACGAAAATATGGGTCCCAGACCGTCAATACTCTTCTTTGGTCGGGGTCGCCCGTTCAAGTACCCAAATATGAATGTTCGTAGTAGTGAGCAGCGAACGCCTAGACCATCTACAGAACAGGAAAATTTGGTAGATAAGTTGAACAAAACATTGGAATCCCTTGATATTTTGAAACAAGGAACAGCGACAGCCAGTGAACGGTCCCCACCGCAACAGACAACTATGAGTAGTGAGCCAAGGCCCACTAGACCAGCTGATGACCAGGACAAGTTGGCAGACGCCATTACAAAACGAATACTTGAAAGTGTACATGGTACACCAAGACCGAGTGAGCAGTCGATACAGTTTCCAGTCAGTGGCAGTAGTGAATACGGGTCGATTCGACCAGGTATGACTTATACAAATTACGTAAATCCAGTTCTAGCTATACAGAATCAAACAGCTTATGAACGGTTTTTACAGCAACCGCAGTTTACCGGTAGTAGTGTACCAGAACCGACTAGGGCACCATCCTTTGACCCAGCAAGATTGCCAAACATATTGAAGTATGATGGAAAAGATAATTTGGAGTGTTTTTTCATCAAATACATCAGGTTTGCAGACTCCAGAGGGTGGAGCACCATAGAAAGGAAGGATAATTTGTGCTGGTGTTTGACCGGAAGAGCGGGTGAATACTATACTAGTATTGTAACAACAAACAGACAGGTTCAGTATACCGACTTAATCAATAAACTGGAGAAAGGTTCAGTTTTGTCGACCTGTCAGAGACGTTGCAAGTCCAGTTCTTGGGGTCCACCAAGGCCCGAACGAAACGTTGGAAGATTGGGCAGACAGGCTAGTGTCATTAGGCATGAGAGCCTATCGGGGTCTCCCCGAAGACCATATTTACACACAGGCAATATGGAGACTTTGTCAAGGTTGTTATGACAAAGAAGCTGGCCAACAAGCAGCAATGACTAGGCCAAAAACTATCCAGGAGACCATAGACTAGATAAAATGGTACCAGCACACGACCAAAGCAATTTTCGGCAAACCACAGAAATATCGGTTTTCAGAACCGAACCTGGACTACGATGAAGAAAGACATGTGAGACAATCAAGAAGTAGTTACGACAATACAACACCGGGAGAACTAAGACAGGATGGCGAGGCCATCAGGGCTCTCCAAGAGGACGTGAAAATATTGGTCCAAGCAGCCAAGGAGAGGAAGGATCCAGTGTCTAAGGTTGAGGGACATGAAAATGAGACGATACAGGCCTTACATGATAAAGTTGAAGTATTGGTACAGGTAGTCAGGGAGAGTAAAGACCCGAAAAACACGTCCCGACAACAGACACCAGACAGGACTCAAGACAGAGATGATATAAAGGACCTTAGAGAGAAAGTGGACACTCTGGTCAGTATTATGGAGACAAACAGGCCCACGAGTCGGCCAGATGGATTGATTACCTCCTTTCAGGAAAACATGTTACTACTCATGGGAGCTATGAAAAATGAACAGGAACAGGTCCGGAAACTAGCAGAGGGAGTCAGGGACGTCCAGTCTAAATTAACTTTAATGGTGAATAAAAGGATATGGAGTAAATGCACATGAGACAAAGTCTCTACAAATACATGGTAAAAAACAAGCAAAGGAACAACGCTTTTATTGTTGTTCTTCATCTTGAAGTCACCATGAGGCCTTCAACAATGAGCTTTGCTCATACCTCATAGTAAGTTCAAGACAGCCCCTAGCACCGGTTTAAGCGGAATTCTTTGCTAATTGTCGAGCAACGCTACATCCTAAGTCCGAAAACGGCTCCCAGGCGACTACTCAGACTATGCTACAACTGTGACCAACAGGGACACATGTCGAAGAACTGTCCCAAACCTAAGCGACAACTGAATAGGAGAACATGCAACAATGCGAAAGATCAGACTAGACAAAAAGATGATTTAAACGAGAGCGGGTTGCCCTAGAGGGTGTGCGGTCAACCCGGAGTGACAGCATACAACACCTAAAAGACAAAGAGACAACAGAAATACCCGAGGTGAAGCAAACTAAACGGAAACGAAGACCGAAAATAAGAAGACATGAAAAGGCTAAGAAGTCTGAAGGCATCCAGTCAGACGATGATGTCCGGTCAACAGGGACCTAGTCAAATGAAGAAGAAACTGGTCCTAAACAGGATATACATGTCCCTGATACCACAATTACGGACAAATCTATGACAGTTGCCCAGCTCGGTTCCGCTTCAATGCTGAGGTTACAGGTAGAGGTCAATAGTATGCCAATCCAGGCAGTTGTTGATACCGCAGCTGAAGTTAGCATCATTTCGGATAAACTTTATGAAACACTGGACCCTAAGACTATCGTAGTTAGACACGTAACGATGCATGGAGTAGGGAGAGACATGAAGATGAATACATTTGTTGTTGGACCCGTGAGATTAACAGTCGGTTCCCGGAGTTACCAAGCACACTTGTACGTTGCTCCAATAGACGATGACATGCTACTGGGATTGGATTTCCTACACAAACACAAGGTGTTACTGGACTGCGACAGAAATGTTTTTGCCATTAAAGGGGAAGAACTGTATATGGAGTATGGAAAGTCGAGTAGGAAGAGAGTAGCAAACGTGTTTGTACCTATGAAGACGGTGATCCCACCGAACTCAGCTGTTCACGTTAATGGAGAATTGAGCAAGAAATTGAGCAACTATATAGTGGAGCAAGATAGAAATTTACCCGTCATGGTACCGAGATGTCTGTACGGCTAACAGGACAGGCCTAGACTTTGTATAGTCAACGCCAGTGACCGGCAGTATACAATCAGAAAAGACACGGTGATAGGACTAGCAACTGAGACAGAACCCGTACCAGACGAGGTAGTTAACGGGGTAAGCGTCGATACGGAGCAAATAGACACAGAGACCACAGATGAGGACGTAAAAGCCGATTTGGCATCAGCTGTAAAAGTTTTACTAGACGAAGCGACACAGAAGCTAGCCAGTGGGGAGATAACTAAACTCGAGAACTTTTTGAAAGAGTATGAAGACGTGTTTGCTGCTAACGAGTTTGACCTTGGAAGTTTCACGGCGATCGAACATTCCGTGGATACGGGGTCATTCCGACCGATTAAGCAGAGAATGAGGGTGACACCCTTGGCATTTGTTCAAGAAGAGGAGGCACATCTGAAAAAGCTGTTGGACGCTGGTATTTTAGAACCGTCAACATCAGAACGGGCTTCCCCGCCCGTATTAGTCAGAAAGAAGGTCGGCAAGATGCGATGGTTTTCGACTATCGGAAGTTGAATGCAGTAACTAAGAAGGACGTGTTTCCCCTGCCATTGATTGAGGAGTGTATTGATACGCTGGCAGGCAATGAGCTGTTCTCGAAGCTTGATGCCAATTGGGCTTTTCACCAAATTTGAATAAAGGAGTCAGATAAAGAAAAGACTGCTTTTGTAACCGAGTATGGGCTTTACCATTTCAAGCGAATGAGTTTCGGGTTGTGCAATGCAACGAGTACTTACGCTCGCGCAATGAATTTGGTATTGAGAGGACTAACATGGACGATAGTCTTGGCATTCTTAGACGATATCCTGGTAATGGGAAAAAATTTCGAAGACCACATGTCCAACATGAGAGCAGTTCTAGACCGTTTCCGGGAATATGGTCTCAAATTGAAACCGTCCAAGTGCGAACTGTTCAAGACAGAAGTTGAGTTTTTGGGTCGGAAAGTCAACAAGACCGGAATGGCGATCGGGGACGAGTATGTGGAAGCCGTCAAAACTTGGGAAGTCCCGAAAAATACAAAACAGGTGGAGCAATTCCTTGGTTTTGCAAACTACCACCGTGTTTTCATAAAGGACTATGCCAAAAGAGCGACACCACTCCAGAGACTGACTGGTAAGAAACCGTATGTATGGACGGAGGAACAACAATTGGCTTTCGAAGACCTAAAATTAGCCTTGACAACAACACCAGTATTGGCGTTGCCAAATGAAACTGACATGTTTATACTTGACACTGATGCTTCGGACTTCGCGATAGGTGCCGAATTAATTCAGCTACACGGAGGTCAGGAACGGGTCATAGCATATGGCATTTTCAGCTTGGCACCCGAACAGCAGAGATATTGCACTACACGAAAGCTTCTTGCGATCGTCAGATTCACTAGACAATTCCAACACTTCCTGCTTGGTCGGGAGCAGTTTCTAGTAAGAACAGACCACAGTAGTTTGACCTGGTTGTTGAACTTCAAGAATCCACAGGGACAACTGGCTCGCTGGTTGGAAATTCTGAGCCAGGTCAACATGGTAGTGCAACACAGATCAGGGAAAAAGCATGTCAATGCAGACTCGTTGTCGAGATTACCAGTAGAGAGACAACCATGCAATACCTTGAAACTAGATATGGACTTGACAGAACTACCTTGTGGTGGGTGCAGCTATTGCACCAAAGCACACCGCAACTTGGCGAAGTTTGTACAGGACGATAATGATGTAGTCCCCTTGGGTAACGTGAACCGGCAGGATATATAGAGTGACGACGTGTATGCGGCGATGTCCAAACTGTTCGAGGAGGGCTGGGATGAGTCATCTTCACACGCAGGCAGTACTGAGAGTAAGTTTGGGCACCACAGGATAGTAGTAGCTTGTTTAGCAGATGAGATGCTGATTCATTTGGATCCAGATCCGCCTCCACAGGTGTTTGCGATAACTAGAGCAGGATCCGTCGGGTTCGCAGGGGTAGACTATTCAGCAGAGCAGTTGAAGAAGGCGCAGGAAGACGATCAGGACCTGGAATTGATACTATCGTTCCTCAAAACGGGAGAACCTCCCGGAGAGAATAAACTGTTTATTAGCAGTAAAGCTGCCAAGAAGTACTGGGTTAACAAGGATCTTTTCTCCCTGGATGATGATGGCGTACTAAGAAATAGGCCCAAGAGTCAGGGTAATACTAGATTGGTTGTTCCTAGAACTATGACCGATGAAGTTCTTTCATTGTGTCATGATCTACCGTCAGTCGGACACCAGGGGATGTCCCGGACTTACCTGAGGGTGAAGGAGAAGTTTTACTGGTATCTAATGAACCCAGCTACTATGGAATATGTGAAGTCCTGCAGTATTTGTAATAGGAGCAAGAAACCAACGAGGAGAGCTAAATGTCACATGACAAACTACCATGCCGGAGCACCGATGGAGAGAGTCCATCTCGACTTCTTGGGTCCCTTGCCCGAATTAACTTCAGGAAACAGAACATATTGGTAATGGTCGACCAGTTACAAAGCGGGTGAAATGTATCCCGTTACCAACGCAGACAGCGGAAGAGACAGCGAGAGCGGCTGTAACTGAGTTTTTTGCCCGTTTTGGTTTCCCCTTTAACATCCTTAGCGACCAGGGAAGGAACTTTGAAAGTTCTTTGTTCAAGTCTATATGTGAGATACTACAGATCCATAAGAGCCGGACCACACCATACTGTCCTTCATCAAACGGTCAAGTTGAAAGATTTAACCGGACACTGATGGACGCGGTTCGTTGTTTCGAGGATAGGTCACAGGAAAATTGGGACGAACATTTACCCCAGTTGGCGGGCGCCATTAGATCGTCAGTGAACAGAAGTACAGTGTACGGGGTTCACCCCAAACTTACTGATGTTGCGCAGAGAAGTAAATGTCCCAGCTGATCTGGTTTTTAGACCCCCAGATGAAAGACCGGAAGGTGAAGACACAGAAGATTATGTGATAAGGTTACAGAGGTCGATCAGAGTAGCACACCAAACAGCAAGGGAGGTATTGAAAACGACTCAGTCGCACATGAAGAGGGACTACGACGTCAAACTGTTAGAACAAGAATACAAGCCTGGAGACCTAGTGTATGTGCTGGACACGGCTTCGGTCAAGGGCCGAGCCAAAAAATTAGACCCACCTTGGAAGGGACATGGAATCGTTATCGAGAAGCTGTCGTCAGTAGTGTATAAGGTGAAACTAAAGACAATGTTGTTCACAACGAACCACGACAGACTGAAGAAATGCACATCAATGGATCTCCCACCATGGCTTATTAGACTACGTCGTCGCATCAAAGCCGGAGAAGACATTACAGCTGCAGGCACAGAATATATGAATCTAACACCGGTGAAAAGGCAAGATCAAGAAATCTCAGACACCCAAGGGTAAGATTTCAATATTTCTCTGACGAGGCTTGCCGAGTCAGAGAACCATTGAAATCTTACCCGAGGGTGTCTGAGATTTCTAAATCTTGCATTTTCAACGGTGTTTGATTTATTTTCTCACTTTCGAAATCACGAACTACGATTTATTTACCACCAAGCCGTACTTGACATCCGACGTTCCTAAGCGACGTCAATGACGTCTGAATACGTTGCTTGGTAATTTCTGTCTTGTACCGGGGGGTACAAGACAAGGAAATCTCACACCGCTAAAAATAGGAACTGTTCTGTCTCAAAAGTGAGAAGAATTACTGTGTATATGCCGAAAACCGGACGATGGTTCTTTAATGATCCAATGCGACGCATGCGAAGACTGGTTCCACGGCGTGTGCGTAGGCATTACTGAGGAGATTGCCGATACACTTGGGACGTATCTATGTCCTAAGTGTCAATCGCAATAAATTTACAATAAAACTAATGGCGTCTCTCTCTATTTCAGGGAGAAGACCGAAATGGACCAAAACAACAACAAGATAGAGGACGAAGAGACGCCATCTATTGATACCACAGAATGGCCAGCGTTGCAGGAGGTCTATGAACAACGCAGAGTTGATATGAGTTGGGGAGTAATCCCCGAGCCCTTAAGGAGGGAAAAAGATGTCACAATTCCAAGCCATTGGTTTGTAACGACAAGAGAAGAACGGAGACTTGTAGTGACCGTGATTACAACACCGCAGACGGTCACAGAGGAAGTACCAGAAGAGGTCCCGCTGACAAGCGAACCAGTGCATGTAGCAATCACTAGTAGGAGTGAATCAGATGGAGAAGTACTGTCACCTGAGAGGGACAACTACGAGGAGTTGCCGGAGGACGATGAAGGATACCAGCAGCAGAGGAACCAGACAGTGCAGGTTTTGTACGAGCGGGGTAGACCTTCCCTCAGAGAAACTGGTGGTTCAAAGCGGAGCCGAGAGGAGTCGTCCGAAAGCTCAGAGGATAGAGATTTGCGTAGAATTAGCAAATGGCAGAGGTGCGGTGGTGAAGTTTACGGGCGGAGAACCGAGCGTTTAGTCAGTCCCGAAAGGTCCACCGACAGGAGGAGCAGAGGTAGAGAAAGAGCTCCAAGATCAAGTAAGCCACGGAGGGAAAGCAGTTCTCAGGTCCGTAGTCAATGGAACTCAACACAATACCCTGGGGGTGATAAGAGGAACAATAGATGTCCTGTTCCGGGATGTGGATGGTATAGCAGACACATTAAACATCACGCTCGGGATTGCCACCTCTCAAAGATATTTTGGGATAACCCAGAACCACAGTTGGTTGAAAACCCAGAGTACCATCGCTTAAGGGCAAGAGTGCTGCGGGGAGTTGTCTGAATATTTCACCAGGAGGTCTGGGTCCACTGTCCACGATTTAGTCCGTTATGTAAATGGCCTGAACGCTATTCCCTGGGAATGCCCCGTACTGCCCCGTTCTCAGGAGCAGATGACAAGGCTGAGCCAAGAGATGAACTGGATGGCTCCAATTGATGGAAGACATAGCATAGTGCAGGTTTTGTACGAGCGGGGTAGACCTTCCCTCAGAGAAACTGGTGGTTCAAAGCGGAGCCGAGAGGAGTCGTCCGAAAGCTCAGAGGATTTGCGTAGAATTAGCAAATGGCAGAGGTACGGTGGGGAAGTTCACGGGCGGAGAACCGAGCGTTCAGTCAGTCCCGAAAGGTCCACCGACAGGAGCAGAGGTAGAAAAAGAGCTCCAAGATCAAGTAAGCCACGGAGGGAAAGCAGTTCTCAGGTCCGTAGTCAATGGAACTCAAGACAATACCCTGGGGGTGAGGTGATAAGAGGAACAGTAGATGTCCTGTTCCGGGATGTGGATGGTATAGCAGGCACATTAAACATCACGCTCGGGATTGCCACCTCTCAAAGATATTTTGGGATAACCCAGAACCACAGTTGGTTGAAAACCCAAGAGTACCATCGGTTAAGGGCAAGAGTGCTGAGGGAGTTGTCTGAATATTTCACCAGGAGGTCTAGGTCCACTGTCCACGATTTAGTCCGTTATGTAAATGGCCTGAACGCTATTCCCTGGGAATGCCCCGTACCGCCCCGTTCTCAGGAGCAGATTACAAGGCTGAGCCAACTGATGAACTGGATGGCTCCAATTGATGGAAGACATAGCATCCATCCCATCAACTCACCAGCGGCACTGTTACATTGTTGCTCGCTTTGGTGTGCAGGATGAGCTTCCGCCAACAAAGGGAATTCGCCAGGATGGGTCAAGAGGAATTGAGGGAGTTACGGAGCATTCCGTGTATACCTGTGCCTAGGGCACAAGAAGTCTCGAGCTGCCAGGGAGACAGAAGACCTATGTCCAGGGTAGAGAAAGTACTGGACCGTAGAACAGAAAAGGTTAAGGTCGAGACGGCAATGACAGTGACGATACCAGCCGGAATGGAGTCAGACGAACCCAGTGAGATGGACTTCTCAGACAACTCAGAGGCGGGCCGATTTGACGATGCAGACGAGGGTCCAGGTGACCATGACAATTGGGAAGTGGTGGACGAGCTGCCCGATGATGATACGCCTTTCAGGAAGGTAGTATTGGAGAAACCTGCCACGGCCGTGGGGGCATATGACTGCCATTTCCACCTAGATAGGACGGCTACGAAGTTTGGTGGTGGTACTGATGTCTCCGTTGAGATTATGTTGAGTTGGAACACAGGGGTCGTCCCGAACCCAGTGGTTGAACTAGAAGGAGGAGTATTGGTCTACTGCGACCCGGATACGTATCCGAAGACATTTCCTGTCGACGAAAAGTGGAAGATCGCCGTAGGGGTCCATCCCAAGCTAGTGGCGAACTTAACGCAAAAGCAGGAAGAGGCATTTATGAAGCTGGTGGGAAACCAGAGGGTTACTGTGGTTGGTGAAGTTGGCCTCGACAGGAAAACCGACAGAAAGACATGGCCCCAGCAGGAGGAATTTCTAAAGAAAGTGCTTAAGATCTGCAACCCGGAGACCTTTGGTGATTCATGCCCGTGGGAATTCCCAAGATACGTATGGGACACAGGCCTATGCTGATATCCTGAACATTATGAAGGGCCGTTGCCTAAAAGAGCAAACTATACGGCTCCATTGTTTCGGAGGAACCCCAGAGACGGTCCAGGCTTGGCGGGAGACCTTCCCGAACACATTCTTTAGCGTTAGTGGAATGGCCCTGAATTTTGACGGAAGACAGGAACAGGGGTTGAAGGACGTCCCTAGATGGCGTCTCCTGCTGGAAACAGATTCGCCATATTTTGGACCACCAGGTGTTATTTGGAATACTCCAGCCCATGTAGGGGGTGTTGGGCGTATTGTGGCCCGTATCAGAGGGGAGCTTGTGGAGACACTGCTCCAATATACGTGCAAGAATGCACGTAAAGTGTTCGAATAAGCAACTTATTGATACAATGATGTAAATATTTTTCATGGATGGTAGATCAACTCGGGAAGATATCCAGAGATCACAAGACGACCTGTCAATACGTTCTAAAAGTTGGAAAAAATTTTGTTTCCCTGTTGATGGGTATAGTAGTTTAGAATGGCATTCAGGAGTTTATGCCATTACGATTGGAAATACCCAGATATAAGATGTTACAGAGTAACGTAAACCAACAGACTATTTATTTTCTCTCGTATATTCGAGTACTAGACAACTGTTTAAATATTTGTACATACGTTCCAAGTTAACAATCGGTTCAAGACATATTTGACGATGTAATGGTACCACGATGACAGAATGAAATGGTACGACGGAATCGTATGGTATGGCTGTGGATCCATTTTGTTTAGAGACGAAACCCCTTCTTCGAAAGGAGGGGGTGTGGTGATATTGGTATATGGTACGAGGTCGACGTATGCTATTTGTGTAGTAACCCGGTAGTTGGGTAGGCCATGTGAATGACGTGGCAAGATTGGTGCACTGTAGCTGTCTTTTTTCCCGCAATATTCCAGGCTGTCAGGATCTGATGAGCAGACGAGCCAGTCAGACTGTAATTGCAATTTGTAGACGAGATCACAGCAATCGGTGTTCGGTAAGTCACTAAGAAGTGTTTAGTGCTACATTAAACACCACAATAATTAAGAGTAGGATTACGCGGTCTGGAATGTTAATATGGTGTCACCTTATGTGAAGTTCATATTGTTGTTTGTCTGTCAGCTTTCAGTTACATGCGTTATCCTCGTACCGTACCCATTTAAAGTAAGTGGGAACCGAACCGTCAGTCAAAAGAACGAACCATGTACAACGACAACATCGTAAACACTTAGAAACAAGGACACCACTTGAGTAAGTGACAAAAAAAGAAAATAAAGACACACATACAGATGAACAAAACGGACCCAATAAAACCATGGGTGAGATCTCCTGCTTTTTATCAGACACCTGCCGTGCTACACTTATTTATTGCAGATGTAATCGCAGTTTGTTGTTGTGTTGCTGTACTCCGTTTTTGCCAGATCTTATCACTGTATTGTTATTTTTCTTCATTTGATTTTGCGAGATGTTAGCTCTGTTGAACAAATTTTGCAAGACATTAGCTTAGCTCTTAGTGTTTTGCTGCACTAATGTATGCAAGATGTGATCATTTTATCACAAGTCTTTTACAGGTGTTAGCTCTGCTGTTGGTTTGTTTCTGCACTTGTTTGTACCAGATGTGATTCCTGTTATCACTGTTTTATTAAGATGTTATCCCTGTTATCAATGTGTCACTCATTTAAGTTCTGCAGGTTGTTTTGCCTGTTTTTATCAGTTATCAGTATTTTACCCCATTTGTTTTACCAGATATAAGTTCTGTTGTCGATGTGTTGCTGAATGTTCAAGTATTTCATTAATATTTACTTACAACAATAATTTCAATCGGAATGGGTATCCTCAGTTTGGTTTTAAATCTTTCGTTTACATGTACTTTAATGAGATACAAGATCACCATGGAAACCAAAGATATAACGACTGATGCTATATTGGAGTCTGGAATCTTCATGATAATGTCCCGCCACATCTGGAAGTGATAGATTTCATAAAAGAAGTAAGGATGGATCACGGATTATCACAAAAGTTATTGATAATTTTCCTCTATTGTTGTATTTTCTCCTTTCTTTATATTTCATTTATATATCTTTTCGTAGAGGCACAAATGTCATAAATAGAAGAAACGTTATACAAAAATTAGGTTATATACAATAGCGCAATGTCTTTGCAATTTTTATCATGGATTTTTGGTCTTCGGGAAATAGTTTTTAATTATGCAGACAAGTTCCAGTTTTTTTTTTTATCTAATTGGAGTTTAATAATTTCAGCAGATGCTAAAAAACAGAGTATATGGCACTTACTTTGAATATCTTGAAGACACCTTTTTGCCTTGGTATACTTATGCCTAGTATATGTCCCATTTGACCAGTGACTATATGCATGGCTCCACCGGATGTGAAAGCACCTACTAGATATTCGGACATGTAAGTGGCCACAAATCCTAGTCTCATCTTTCCTAGCGCAACCTGAAAAAAACTGTGGCTGTTCTACACTTGTTAACCATATCTTTCCAACATTATTCCCAAATACAAACGATGATTATGCTAAAGATCAGAGTCGAAACGTTCATAGTGTGGTCTTAAATACTATGTGTAGTTATGCAACAATTCCTAGTAAACTTTGGGAGACCAATTCGAAGCACCAATTCGAAATACAAATTTAATTATTATTCTACAATTCCTTGTCGCATTTTTCGTAATGTAATCTGAAATTCACACTTTTCGTTATTCTCAAAATCTAAGCCGCAAATTTCCTATTGTTATTGGAATTTAAAGTTTCGTGTGGAATGTGCGTCTATTTTGCCAACATAGCGAAATTTCAATCACAGGAGCTGCTTTGGTGTGGTTGTAATCGGTCGCTGTTGATGTTGCACTCGGGGGGTTTGTGGTCACCTTCGTCTTTGTCATGGATGGAGATGGACGTATTTTGGTTGATCCCGAGTAATCGCTGGATTGGCACATGCCAAATTTGGTGTAACACTGGAATTTTCAATCAAAGTGTAATTAATTTCACTAGTGAAGCGTCTCATGTTTTCCCTTCTGGAGCACTTGTTGACTCTCCTGTTTAGTTTAGGAGTTCACACTGTTAGTCCTTTTTGTGGCGTTTGTGAGTGACCTATTTGTTTCGTCTTCGTCCTTCACGTTCTCTATCTGTGTGTGATCATTGTATTGCCATGTTTTCTAGATTTATGGTTTTTGTTTCGGTATTCATTTGAAAATTTATTCGTTATACTACGGATCCTGCCAACAGTTTTCTGAAACACTGATGGCTGCATCTTTTCTTATGTTATCTGGAATAACCTAAGTTATTTTACAGTTCTAGCAACGTCATTCATATGGGAATTGATTACATTTCACAATTCATAGTCACCTTTATTGAAATTCAAACTGTAGTTATTCTACAATTCCTTGTCACACATTTTCTTATGTATTTAAAATACAAACGTATTTATATATTCTATTTTATTAATCAAAACTGCATCTTTCGTTAGATCTGGAAATAAATCCTTGGTATAATACAATCAGCCGCATTTGTCCTAGTTATCTCAGAAATGCACACTCTACATATTCTAGAAATCCTAGGCGGAAATTAATGAAATAAAAACCCGTTTTTTTTTTTAATTAATGCATCAGCATTTTCCTGGTGTAACCAGAAAAGCTGACATATATAGCTTCCAGTTATCCTACTATTTTATCTGTTTTATCTTACACTTGAGTTATATGGGTTTAGTAGCACAATATTCCATTCTGAGATGTATATTTTTTTGCATTGGTACCGTGTACTTGAAACAACGGCAGTAGAATACCGAAGGAACAAAGTACAAGATTACACAAATCAAAGTCCAGAGCCAAGGCAAAAGCAAAAACACCAAAAGACCAAAGACACCACATGAAACTGAGACTGTGTGTTGTGTGCATACCACGTGTGTCAAATGTTATAGAAATTTACTGTTTTTCTCAAAATTCTAACCAATTAAAAATACCGAGCCTTCATTCCGTGTATGGCACTCTGTGGATGTCCTTGGTTCTGGATTTGGTTTCCTATTTCGATAATGTTGGCAATGAGTACTTCTTTTTGTCACAACTTTTGGATTATGGCTTTCCATATTATTTGATTCTAATGCTGCTGATGAGAGGTTACTCCTTGAAACATAACAGCATAACGAAATTTACTGTTATTTTGCAACTCGGGTGTTTAGGTATTTTGAAACCATTGGGCCGATGCCACTGCTGTTGGACCAGAGCTCCCCGAGGGTATTTACCAGCCCAATAGTCAGAATTGTCTGACACGAAAAACTTACCACACTTTTTATAGAAATTCATTTTTTTTCCTTGAAATTCTAATCAATTAAAAATGCTGAGTCTACATTCCGTGTATGGCACTCGGTGGATGACCTTGGTACTGAATTTTGGTTCCTATTTCGATATTTTTGGTAATGAGTACTTCCTTTTTGTCACTACTTTTGGATTATGGCTTTCCATATTATTTAATTCTAATGCTGCTGATGAGAGGTTACTCCATGTGTACAGCATAACGAAATTTACTGTTGTTAATTTGCAACTCGGGTATTTATGTATTTTTCAGTATGTGTTCTGAAGTTATTTTGAAAATAAAAGAAATCTCATGCCATTGTTGGTTTGTTCCAAGCTATAACAGACAAAAGTTCTTCTATCGTATATATGGTAAAAGTCGTATTATTATTAGTTTAATGTGTAACAACAGCGAGGTGTTTTGCTAGACAGGTCCTGATCACTAAGATTACAATATATTACCATAATCAATCCTGACATAAAGGATACTGATGTAGCTATCTTTACTTTTTCAATTTCAAGTTCAGTCATGCCAGTACTTCCTGTTTGGGATGTTGTATAATTCGTCTCATTATAAGAAGGGAGTAAAGATGGAGATTCTGTGCCCACACTCTTATCCAACACAGAAGCTATCATCAAACCCACAACAGCTAGTGCACCTGCCATAAAATGATCAAATATTTAGGCAGTAGGGATGGTGAATAAAAGGATATGGAGTAAATGCACATGAGACAAAGTCTCTACAAATACATGGTAAAAAACAAGCAAGGGAACAACGCTTTTACTGTTGTTCTTCATCTTGAAGTCACCTTTGAGGCCTTCAACAATGAGCTTTGCTCATACCTCATAGTAAGATCAAGACGGCCCCTAGCACCGGTTTAAGCGGATTTCTTTGCTAATTGTCGATCAACGATACATCCATGTCTTCATTGGTCATGGGTGCGGGAATGTCAACAAAAATCAATTAAAATGCTCTTACAATCATTGTCATCCTTTGCCCGACAAAAGCACTAGTGTCTTAAGCTAGTGGAAGATTACAACATATAGACAAACACAGGGAACTCATCAAGTCGAATGTAAAAAAAAAATGGCGTTATAAAATAGGGAGATGTGGGCACTTATATCCATATAAGCGGTAATCTGGATATATATATATATTCCAATTGTTTTGATATAATCTGCACTGATGAGACTTGTTGTCGAAATGGCCATATGCAGAAGATAAATTAACTGCAATTTTGGGTACTTCTGTTTCAAAAAAAATGAAATTAATCATTTTGGCATGAATCATCTGCCTGTGATGTATTTTCCTATCTTTTTTATCAATCCAAATCCAAAGTCTACGTCAAAGTCTTTTTAATTCTAAGTCTTTTTATATTAAATATTAAATTTTTGTTGATTCCAGTGGGATTCGAACCCCTTCTGTCAAGAATGTAAGAGTTAAAAAGTCTGCCAAGCTACCACTGGACCACGGTGGACATGTTATGATTTTGGTTAATTAATATACTTAAGTGTTACATAAAATAAATTTGTAGCTCGTTCTATTTTACATCCCTTTGGTATCCCACAGAGATGGCGTGGGTAGTGTAATCTGTCTGTAATATCTGTGCATTCGAAGAACAGCCAAATCTCTCGATGGGAAGGCAATCTCGATATTCATTTCTCTAATTCTAACCCCGTTGGGTTCCTATGATATTCGCAAATCCGGGGAGATGAACAAGTGTCCTAGTTGACTGAATTTATAGACAGCTTATATATATATATAATCGTGTAAAAAAACATTAGGTGCACATTCCTAAGACGTTTGCTTTTTATTTCTAGATTTATGTGAAACGTTTACTAAATCAACAATATATCCAACAAAATAATAGACGAACCATCCTAATTGCCCTAACTTGCATGATCAGTTATCATTTCAATGACGTATTTTAACTTTGAAATTCCGAAAACAAAGATGAGTATGATACATGCAAGAGATTAAATATGAAAATACCGAAGTTACTGTTAATTCAATTTCTGCATATGCGCATTTCGACAACTTATGTCTCTTCAGTGCAGATAAAATCAAAACACATACTGAAGAATGACGGCCACTGATCAGAGGACACCCGTGTCTGCGCTCCCCGGGTGTCCTCACTAAATGGTCATCACGATTAACATAGAAAGTAATGGGAAATCTCGAGGTACCTGTAATAAATCTCTATTATTGAATTTACTATTAATTTCAAATCTTTTGAAGTGTTACAGTCATATTCTAGATATATTTAACTTTCTGACGATGTAAAAAAAATTGAAAAAATTTATTTCCTTCTGGTGACTCCGATTTTTCAAAGTTCAAGTTCGAAATTCAACCAGTTTTGCAGTAGTAACTAACCAAAAATCATGAAAAAAGCAAAGGGGTAGTCCTCTTTAAAAAATCATAACTCTTTAAATATTAAATTTACGCCCTATTAAGTGTTAGTATGAAATTTGTCTTTAAATGACGCGTATTTTGATATCAAAAAAATGATTTTCAGTTAAGGATTTTTGGTGTCTCCGGTGATTTGAAAACATCTGACTTTTGTTGTATTCAAACTGGTTTTGTAATGTACATGTACATATGTCTTTGAGAAATCAAGGACGTGGTGGGTAAATCGTCGAATGTATGAAATAAAGGCATGAAGAATGAATTTAAAGATGGATTTTACATTTCAGCTAGATTTTGTTTCATTTGTTAAATTTAAAATTTTTAATTTCTAAAATGCAAAATAATAATGATGCCGTATGTTTGGTTTAACAAATGAGTATAATTTTCTCATGTTTTTTTTATCAACGATACACTAATTTTTTTTAAAAATTCAGATATTTTTTAATAAAAAAATTTACAAAAAAAAAATAGAATAAAACAAAACAAAACAAACAAAGCAAAAAAATTATGTTTGATAATACAAAAGACAGATAACAAATATATTTGTTCTCACATACGTACTAATATTTACTTTTGCCATAGCTCATGCTCTCATATTTATCTTTAATGAAGTAACATAATGTAGTCTGATATATTATGGTCTGGTAAGAATTACGGTTTTTTACTCGATGAGGTGATGTAAAAAGGGGGGCTTTGTGGTCGAGGCTTACTTTCATTTTCTTGAAGAAAGTATGCTGACTTTTTTTACACTTATCACCCTTTCATTAACATTAACATGAGTTGGTATGGGTTGTTTACTTTCTTTAATTCTCTAAATATTCGGTTCGATAAAAAAAGTCACAAACAACATTTAAGCGTACAAATTCTACACCCAAGTAGGTTCTGTCATTTAGTGCAGTTGGCTTCCAACTGTATATGCACGCAGTAGAGGCTGCCAATAGTAGATCCAGCAGGGAATGTCAATTGTGCCCGGGTTGTACCCGTTAGCGTTGCTCTGCATATAGTCAAGATCAAATTATAAATGTCATCTTTTTTGTCTTTTTTTCTGGTACCAAATTGAACAGGCAGCAGAGGATGCCAATTTAAAATCATTCTAAGATACTTTAATTAAGGAATGCCAATTGTAAAGGCTCTTTTGGCCTAAATAGTTCAGGAAGTAAGTTCTG
Organism: Modiolus philippinarum; assembly: GCA_002080025.1. Classification (NCBI taxonomy): domain Eukaryota; kingdom Metazoa; phylum Mollusca; class Bivalvia; order Mytilida; family Modiolidae; genus Modiolus; species Modiolus philippinarum. The sequence goes on along the minus strand of MJUU01017409.1, from coordinate 38,272 downwards.
CCAATTGACGTAATTGAAGAATTGTACAAGCAGTTAAGTCTGCTAATCATAAAATGAAAAGTGAAGGAAGTTGTGAATGTCATTTTCACACCCAATTATACATGAACCATGCACTGTAAATCAGTGTTTAGGGATCATTTGCTAGTTAGAGCTGCAAGTTGTTCACAGAGTAGGCGCATCCAATTGTACTTATTAATGGTGGCTGATCTCTTATAATGATCTGCTGGCATATATACTGTCAATGTCCAATCCATTTTGTTGTCTATGCATATCTTCGGAACTTTACTGCATGCTGCCAAATAAACAAACAATCATTGTAAAGTGAGAAGGGGCAAATGTACAGATAGTATGGGCTGTTCAAGAAGATAGGTCTGCCAGTGGAACATGTAGTACTGCCAGTACTTGCACTCATCAGTGGATGTTGGCGTATAAAAATTGCTCTATCGATCTGCATACAAACTAGATTTCAATTAAGTTAAGAGTAACGCAGTAATAGTTTGTATTTGTCCAAATGTGTCATATTTCATGAAAAATACGGTGCACTGTCTTGTATGAGTAGTAATAAATTTCAAAATGAATACGGAAGCAACCATAAAAATAATAAATCCAGGATACATGCCAAATTGAAGATTACAAGGAGATCAACATAAAAGATGGGGACGAAACAACAGAACATATTTCAAACGCCATAAAATAAAGCAATTACAGTGTGAACCCCTAAAACATGAGTGTGACCAGGTATTCCAGAAGGGAAAGCATGACTTGCTCCACACGTGGAACCCGTCTCAATGTAAGTCCGGTGCAATGTAAAATTCAGTGTGTCAGTCTAGAAATAACCCGGGATCTATTGAAAAATGTCCATATTCTATGTGAGATAGACACAGTGAAATGACCACAAAACATTTTGAGCGACAATAGTAACAATGGTTGAATACAACCGCGGCTAACTAGCTTTTCAGATACTAATCTTCCTCTGCTAAAATCTCTGTATACATTAACTGCAGTAACGAATAAGCTTTGAAATGTAGACTACATATGATGGAGTTGTGGGTATATTATTTCCAAAAAATAGAAAGTTCACAATTGGAAGTCAGAAAATTGGTCCATCTGAACAAAATTACTGTACTTAAGGAAGGAGACGACAGTTTAAGAAAACTAAATTAGCGTCGTTACAATGATTATATAATTTAATAGTAAACAACAAACCACAACGATAGCGCATGTTTGCCAGTTTTATTTCTAAGAGACCGACGTCTCACTCATTGGCATTTACCCTGATCCTATCTAAAAATACATAAATACACAAGTTCCAAAATAAACAGTAAATTTCGTTATGCTGTTTCAAGTAGTAACCTCACATCAGCAGCATTAGAATCAAATAAAATGGAAAGCCATAATCCAAAAGTAGTGAAAAAAGAAGTACTCAATATTAAGAATATCGTAATAGGAGGCCAAATCCAGTACCAAAGACATCCACCGAGGCCATACACGGAAAGAAGCCTCAGTATTTTTAAATAGTTAGTATTTTCAGGTAGTTCAAAAGTTCATATAATATGATCAGATTATATTACCATGTAGATAACAAAATACCAAAGTTGCTGTTAATCTAGTTTCTGTAGATGGTCATTTCTATAACATATGCTCTTCAGTGCAGATCGAATTAACACATATAGAAATCCATAAACCAAATATATGTAAAAGCTGATAGAGAACAAAGCCAATAGGAACTAAATAGAAAAGCCAAAATCTGCTAAGATCACTTGGATGAAGGAGGGAGATACTCCTTTATTTTAAACAAACTTTCTAAAATTCTGTCGGCCAACATGACGGATTAATATATCGGTTATTAAGATAAAACAAAATGTTTAACAAAAAACAAAACAAAACAAAACAAAAAACAAAACAAAACGAAAAAAACGAAAACAAAAAAAAAACAAAACAAAACAAAAAAAAAACAAAACAAAACAACAACAAAAAAACGAACAAACAAAAAACAAAATTTATTATTTTCTGTTGTTCACTTCAAAAATTTTTTTTAAAATGTTGAAATTTATTTTTTCATATCTCCATTTTAAATTTTCCTGCGTTCGTTAATCTAAAAATCTCTACGCTAATTTTATCGTTTTGCTTATATGTCATCTAAATTTTATCAGTCGAGCATTTTCATGACAGAAGCAATCAATTAACATTAATTAAAAGTCAATATCATGTTATCTCCTCTCTTCGTCTGGTTGCTGATAAGATTAGAAATTATCGGGTAGCAGTTTTAACAGTGAAATTTTTCATGTTTGGGTTATCTCGCATGGATTTGGCCACCATTCTTGTACATGTTTGGAAATTCATATACCGAAACATGTGAAATTCTGATAGAGAACAAGTAGCCACTAGAATCTAAATAGGAAAGTCAATTAAATGATGATATTGCTCAAAATACACCACGCAAGGCAGGAAGTTTTGAAAAGGGATATAAGGGTTTGAAATTACATCTTCTGTATATATGTTGATATGGGTATTGGCAGATCCAAGTTATCTTCCGGAGTAAGCAGATCCAGGGTATCTTCCGGAGTAAGCAGATCCAGGGTATCTTCCGGAGTAAGGAATAACTATAAACTCAAGTTACTGTAAATTCAGTTTATGAAGTGACAGTCTAAAGAATGTCATTTCGACAACTTATGCTACCAGCACAAATCAGATCAATACATTTGAAAAACTACAAATTGAAAAAAATGTATAACAGGTAAAAGAGAACAAAAAAACAAAGGATCTTTATTGAATGCCAAAATCAGCTAACAACAGAACTTAACAATAGAGAGAGTTATTCCTTGGTTTTAATCAAAATTCCAACAACCAGATACTGCAAATTTAAAAATAAAAATGCTCTTTCGGGTCAGCACCGAATTGGTTCTTTAGTACCATCGGGCAATTATATTCCACTAACAGGACTATCAACCCAGTGGTAACAAACAACTTGATTCCGAATTCACAGTAGGTTTTGCTTCTGCATATGGCCATTTCATCAAGATATGTCTCTTCAGTACAGATCAAATCAAAACAGTTTGTAAGCCACAGTGACAGATGTATAACAGCTGATAGAGAACAAATAATCAATAGGATCTAAATCTAAAGCCAAAATCAGCTTAAGACAGAGATGACCCTTTAGCTTTAATCAAAATTTCAAAAATTAAGATATTGAAAATTTAAAAATGAATTCAGCATACAGGTCATTACCGACAAAATGACATTGCTGGAGAAGATACACGTTGGCAAATGCAATGTAAAAGCTTCTTATGCATTTGTCACTAACCAGTTGCCCTCTTATTCTATGCCAGTGAGAAAAAATGTATTAAGCACTTACCCACGGATGCTTGCCTTGATGTACCTGTGAAGAAATATACCAAGGAACCAAAAAAGGATGTATATAGCCCACATATCGGCGGTAAGGACGCTAATAATGCATAGGCCATCCCTAAAACAAAACCAAGAAAATATAATTAACAAACTAAAATTCAATCCAACATTTCAACTGTTATGGTATTTATGCAACATAAACATGCATTATTTTTTTTGTACAAATAATTTTTTTCACTGGATTTTACGTTGAGAGTCTCGCCGAAGCTTTTTTATTATTTAGCTTTCAACTGCAGATATACGATACCCAAGGACTTTTATTTATCATTTCAGTTTCTTTGTCTTCTATCAGATTTACACATATTTTGGTTTATTGTTTTCCAAATGTTTTGATCTTCATTGTAGAGACACAAGTTGTCGAAATGGCTATATAATGGCAGTCCCTTACCACCCCCCACAACAAATACATAACCCCTGGCACCATGGCACTGTGAATACTTCCACATAATTTCCAAATTTCGGATTGGTGAGTTTGTCCATATTACTAGTAAATCATTGTTACGAGACGGTGGGCCTTATTGATATTTGGTAAAGACAGGAGAAAAACTAGGCGACGGAGAACTGAGACAGAAGGGGGAGGGAGCAAACTTCAATTCTGGACGGGATCTCAAGAGGGAAATAGGACACTGTCACAGGGACAGAGCACTATTGGCGGTAGCTGCGGAACCGTAGCTCATGGTCCTTGTGATTTTTTTTATATGGCGGACCATAGAATAATCAAAAGGAATTTGTTCATATCTCAATGTCCTCAATGGAACTGTCAAGGTGTCATGGCGTCAATTAAGTTGTCATAATTTTACTCTTGTTCTGAAGAGATCCCCCTACTCCCTGTCACTTTTTCTTATTTATACCCCATCAACCGCCAATATAGCTGCGGGACCGTCCGCCAAATCAGAAAAAAATAAAAGGACCTATAGAGCTACGGTCCCGCAGCTATATTGGCGGTTGATGGGGTATAAATAAAAAAAGTGACAGGGAGTAGTGGATCTCTTCAGAACAAGAGTAACATTATGACAACTTAATTGACGCCATGACACCTTGACAGTTCCATTTAGGACATTGAGATATGAACAAATTCCTTTTGATTATTCCCAAAACATCAAGACATTTATCACAGTTTCAACCTACCTTATCACAATATAATAATATGATCCTGAATTTTGTTTCAATTTGACATTTTCATTACTTCCAATAGACAACCGTAATGATGCATTTGAATGAATGGAGTGACGTCACGTAAGTGACGACGTTACGTAAGTGGCCGCGTCATGCATAAAAATTCGACAAAAAAATAGTGCATAGTTTTTCGCTATTGAACGAAAGTTGTTACAAGACAAAACGTAAAAAAAGAATAATAACTTAACAAACAAGTAATTAAGGTCTTTCCCGAACCTTCGGGAAGACCTTACTATATTTCGTCTGATTATTATTAAGGTCTTTCCCGTTTCAGACGGAAAGACCTTTCTGTATTTCTTCTGTTTATTAAGGTCTTTCCCTTTCAGGGGAAAGACCTTGCAATTGTTCTCTGAACAATTGTCCTTTTAATTATCATTATTTTTTTCTTCCGCCATCTTTCAAACAGATTTGCCAGAGTCAGTTCGCGACATGTCGTAATGGTCTTTTGCGACAAATATTGTACAGTAAAGGGCTATTCGGACATTACTCTGCTAGTCGAAATTTTTTTCCGTTACGGAGTTATCTCCCCAAAAGCAAAAAACCTTGTTATCGCTTAAACTCGAAAACCGTAAAAGATAGCTGATGAAGTGTAATGGGGAAAATGTTCGTTAGGTCATGACGGAACTTCATTACATTTGGTCCGAAACCGTGCGGTATACTTTTTGGGGGTTATTGCCCTTTGAAGATTTTCAATTTCCGTCATCGCTCAAAACTTCTAAACTGTTAGTCGTAGAGACATGGGACCTTCACCATTATTCTTAGTTGATATAAGTTACATCTAAAAATGTCAAGGTCAAAGGTCATCGGTCATATGAGTTATTGCCCTTTTAAAGATTTTGAGTCTCTGTTAAAGCTAAATACTCCCAAACGATAAGTCATAGAAACCTGAAACCTTCACCATTGTTCATAAGTCATATATGGCCATCTAAAAATGTCAAGGTCTAAGGTCACCGGTCAAGGTCACGGATGACCTTAGGCCTTGTTATCGCTTCAACTCGTAAACCGTAATAGATGGCTGAAAACATGTAAAGAGAAAAATGTTCATAATCAAAAGTCGCAACTTTGTTACATTTGGTCCGAAGAAATTTGACGACTCTTATATGAGTTATTGCCCTTTTGAAAGATTTTGAGTTTCCGTTAATGCTAAATATTCCCAAAGGATAAGTCGTAGAGACTTGAAACCTTCACCATTGTTCATAAGTCATATATGGCCATCTAAAAATGTCAAGGTCAAAGGTCACCGGTCAAGGTCACCGATGACCTTTTGCCTTGTTATCGCTTTAACTCGTAAACTGTAAGAGATAGATGATCAAATGTATTTGAGAGAATGTTTGTCTCATTGAGGTCTACATTTGGTATCCAGGTTGTTTTATTGACCCTGTTTAAAATCTGGGGTAAAGAAAAATTTTCGTCCGCCATTTGAAATTTTGTTATCGCGATATTTCGGAAACAAAAAAAAAAAAAAAATATGAAAACATTATATTGTAAAAATGTTCCTCTCATTGAGATCTACATTTAATTCAACAGAAAGAAAACAGTACGACAAACGGTTTTTGAGTTATAGCCCTTGACGCGTTTTGGTAAATCATTTTTTTTGGCGAATAACTTTTAAACGCTTACAGATAATATAGTAAACATATATATTTAAAGTGATCAGCATAAAAAGACCTTCAATTTTTGTGTACCAGGTTGAAGGTGATCGGTGACCTTTGACCTTGACCTTTGACCTTGTTAGCGTATAAACTCAAAAACTGTAAGAGATGGCTGAAAAATTATATCAGCAAAAATGCTCATCACACAAAGGGCTCCATTTGTTTCATTTGGACAGAAGCTCTCCGATGACTCCCCAAAGAGTTATTGCCCTTGACGCGTTTCAGATAGCGGTTTTTGCGTATAACTTTTAAACCTTTACAGATAGTATGGTCATGTAACATATCAAATTAATCAGTAAGAAGAGACCTACAATTTGAGCCCAAGGTCAAAGGTCAAAGGTCATCGGTCGAGGTCATAGCCAATTTTTTGTCTTTTTATTATAAAAACAGTCTTTTAAAACTGTTAGAAATTGAAAATCAAATGTATTGGACACAATGTGCATCTCATTAAGAAGATTTCAAACATAAGACGTTACATAACACGTTACAAAACATTACAATGACCGGGAAAGACCTTGCAATTGTTCTCTGAACAATTGTCCTTTTAATTTAGTTTGTATTTCATTTAGGAATTACCGATAAAAAAATTATTAATACAATGTATGTATTATCAAACAAACTGCTGTCATAGATAAGACGTATATATGAATCATCAGCATTAACAATTTAGAAATAGGCAGGTAGATATAGTATGTTTTACTTGGTATGTGAATTATAAAAAGAGTACCTACTCAAAGTTTCTGTAATTGTTTAAGGGGTCTAAAGGCATCGATTTATTTGGTTACTATGTTAAGACATAGATAGATTTGGTTACTATGCCAACCAACTTTGACCTTTAACATTAAAAAATGGGTTATAACTTGTTATGGTAAGTGATATTAATCAAAACTTAGCTAAACTTTACCCCGGTTAAACCGACAGGTATTACTTCGGATTTAAAAAATCGATGAAATTAAGATAAACTGGTGGTAATGTAGGTATTAGTCAACCCCAGTGTTCAAAAATGAAATAACCATAAGCTTAATAGACATTGGTTGACTGTTTGAACTGCTGAAGCAAATTAAACACATTTCTTGATACAAAAATGTTTTAACTTCGTAAATATCTTTTGTCATACTGCAAAGCTTTTTATGTTGTAATTTGTAAGTTATTGACAGAGTGATTGATTATTAATTCAAATTTAAAACGATTCAATTGAGTTGTGTTAAACTTTTGCGTTATTTAAAACCTATAGTCGTTTACCAATAACATAAATTCGAGAACGTGTAAAGGCAATATAGGGAACATTGCTTCCCAAGATCGGCACGAATTAATTGTTGGTTTATGTAATCTGACACACTTGGCTGCTGTAATATTCGAATATTTGTCTAAAAATGGTATATTTTTCCCAAATTAAAGAAACTGTGCATATTTTAACACCCAAGTATACTTATTATGGAAGCAAACTTTCGGACCCAAAATGTGTTCCATAAATTTTTCCTGTTTCTTATTAGTAAACCGTGCTGTCCGTGCCTACAGGGTTGAAAAATTAAAAATACCAATACAACAAAGCCAACACAAATTAGTTATAAATAAGTCATAAGAAATGTAAATGTTTCAATTGGTATTTATCAAATACCAATTTTCCTCAATTTAAGCAGAGACATATATATCTATATGTCTCTGATTTCAGTCAAAACAGCAATGTAGATTCATTTTCTAAGGCGGCCTTGGTTTATGTATATAAACGGGCATGCGGTATGTGGCTTATGTATCTGCGACACTTGGCTTATGTAAATGAGACTTTGGCTTATGTATGTAGAATAGTGAAAACCAAGCTCCGTCAACGTTACTGCCTTGAAATTGTAAACAAAATGTTATTATGCGACTTTAAACGGGTTCTGGTAATTGCTTAAATTCGCTTCTGAGAGAGGATCCAGATTGAACCGTTTTATAATAATTTACTGTAAATTCAGATATCAATGCTACTGTCAAGGAATCGCAATAATAAATTTTTGTATCACAAGCCGTTGGGGAATGGATTTTTTTCTTATATAAAAAATAAACATTTTTCAGTGTACATTTCACAGTTGATTCGTTACTGTCGCGCATGCAGTTTATACAGTGACTTTATAGTTAGAGCAAAAACACTGTCCCAAAAGCTGATTAGTCAGGGATTTGTTTAGCCTTTGTTACTTTCATCCCTTCAGAAATTCTATGGCCGTCACCATGATATCATTGACAGATATGACGTGTCTGTGTCCCAAATGAAAACGGACATTTTCAGCTAGATTTCACGTCTTCACGGATTTGACATAACCGGATTTGACTCAACCCTGGATTGACTCACTGATAGTGTGACGGGTGCCGCTAGCGGGGCAGGACATGCTTACCCTTCCGGAGCACCTGATGTCACTCCCGGTTTCACACTATGAGTGCCTTACTTCTTTATGTTATCTTTTTATTTCCATGCATTGTAGCTGTCTCACGTCCTTGTTTCTCTTTGCTTTTATCTGTTACAGTTTTTGCCGTGTCTTTGGACTTCGATTTTTGTGGTCATCGCTTCCCTTGTTCCTTCAGTATTCTACTGTCGTTGTTTTCAATACATTTTAATCGTCGGATTTTCTACCATTAAAATTGATTTTTTAAATATAAAAAAATAATTTTCTTTTAAATATTTGAAATGTATAGTAAATATTAAAACGGCTGACAACAATAAAAGAACAACAATAAAAGCGTTGTTCCTTTGCTTGTTTTTACCATGTATTTGTAGAGACTTTGTCTCATGTGCATTTACTCCATATCCTTTCATTCACCATTACGACTGGAAAGGCGAGTTTCCGGATAATGCCTTCTAGTTTTTAACATCATTGCAAGAACAAAAAATAATTTCCGCTTTGTTACATCTTGTTAAGCCTTTAATTGACACAGATTGCGTTACCAAAGCAGCCTATTTTTTAATATTAAAAAATACTGATTTTTTTATATTAAAAGAAAAGAGATATTTTTTTAATATTAAACAAGGGAAATTTTTAATATTAAAAAGAATTTTCTACAATAAGAAAATAAATTTGTAATATTAAAAATCAGTTTTTTAACATTAAAACATGAATTTCTAATATAAGAAGATGATTTTCGTATATCAAAAAAATAAAACATATTTTTACTATAAAAATATGCAAATTTTTATAGTAAAATATCGATTTCTTAATATGGAAATACATTTTTTAATATTGAAAATCAGTTTCTTTTATTAGTAATTATTTTCTTATATTAAGAATTATTTTTAATATTTAAATTTTATTTCTCACATTAAAAAAAATATTTTTAATATAAAAATATATGAGGATAAATTTCCATACGGCTTGCCCTGTGGGTGCGTTAATATCTGAATTGACATACAGTATCAATACAAATGTAATAAGAGTAAGCATATACTTAGGAAAAAGTTATGTAAGTGTGTGCTCTCTCGAGTTTTATGAAATTCTGCATGCAACTGAATTGACATGAGAGCAAGGGAATGTAGAAAAATGCAAAATTACAGATTATATTTCCGAAATATGATTGGCTGAAATATCATCAAATAGTGTATTTGTATTAAATGTATATAAAAATAACTGAATACGTGAAAACGTTACGAATTTTCACTTATACAAGGATAAGGTAGAACGTATGAATTTCAAATATTATGAGATTCAAAATTATGGAAGGAATAATTATCATATTATTTCAGTTAGAGTAGAGCAAATGTAGATATTCACGGAAAATCAAACTACTATCAGTTCTTCACTTGCCTGATAATTCTCTATCTGTTTTTTAACATCTTTGAATTAATGGTCTTTTAAACGTTTAGATTTTATCTGCACTGAAGAGAAATAAGTTGTCGAAATGCGCATATGCAGAAAATAAATTCACAGTAACTTCGGAATTTAGTTGCCATTAGAACAGATTCAAGCTTATATGACTAAGTGTAGATAATATGAAAAAGAAAGGAAATGGAATAAATGTCAAGGAGACAGCATCCCATCTTCAAGTTAAAAAGACCCAAAATAGAGCATCTAAACGTGGCGCAAGGTGTTGGTGTTAGAAAACGTAACGTCAAAATGTTATATTCTTCGACGTTAACGTTAATATTTGAAGTTGTCAAAATGAAGCGTTTTAAGCTGGAATATAGACATTTACTTCATTTTTTTACACAAACCATTTAAACACCTAATTTATGTTTGCTCTTAAAATTATTTTGCTTGATTTTGTGTTGTGTGATTTTTTTAGTTCTTTTTATTTTTGTTGATCAGGATATTGTGCAAAATAATGACATCTATAACTACCAAAACTTGAATTTTTAACTCATTTTATTTGTAAATATAAAGATATTTGATCCACAAAGTTCCATTAATATTCGGCTTAAGGCCCCAGAGAAATAATACTCAACCCAAAGGTAAACTTTAGTCGGGACTTTAGTGTGAAACAAACGGACAGACGGACATACCGAAAACTTGTATACCGTATAGCGAGTAATTTTTGCTATATTCGCGAGGTTTTTGGATGCACGAAAATGAAAACTCGCGAAAAGTCAGTGTATCTTTATACATGTCTTTCCCTTATACAATTTTCCATTTGCGAAAATTGATGACCGCTAAAATTTAGTACCCCTCTTCGGGAAACAAATCGAGAAATTTGGCAACCGCGAAAATACCCGAAATACGGTATATAAAATGGTCCGCAACATATATAGAGCGGCACATATAGATTTTAATTCTATTTCAAAGAAATTTCGGGTTATTAATCTTTTGAAAATAAATTCACAGTAACTTCGGTATTTAGTTATTTGATTAATTGTTTAATTCCTTTCTACTCTTACTTCTGATATTATTTTAAAAAACGACATCATTTTCAAATTAAATTTTAACATCAATCAACGGTCACGGACAAAATCACATATATCGGCACATTTTATCAGTGTTTGATAGATATAGCCGTCAAACATCAGTATTTTGGTTTCGATTGTTTCCTCATTTAGAGCGTAGATTAGTTTCGTGAATATCACACAATTTTTTATTTCATCATTTTTTTATTTCATTTTGTTCTTTTTTACGTGCACATTCTTCATTGATAAATTTATTATGATATCATAAAAGGGAAATATATATTTTTGATAGTTTACATTAACTCATCATCAGAATATTTCCAGTAAATGCATCGTATACATCTCCACTTTCAAATAAAGGTTGCCATTTTGAGCGGAAAACGTCGCATTACGGTATAGATACTTCAATATAAGTATTTTGTGGAGTTTTCTTATTTTCGTGGAAAACTAAAGCAATTTTTTGTGCTAATCATTTTTTTTTTTTTGTTCTCTTGTTTTGAAACATTCATAGTTGCAAATTAGGTAACGCGTCTACAGCGCATTTTAATTACTTTTCTTAAATGTTTTGTTATAATTTCTATTTTAATATCGGAATAAGCAATATTTCATCATTATATTCTAAAAGTTTAAATATAAACGTTTAATTTGATATCTGATACGTTTATTTTTTGATATATGGTTAAAAAGGCGTATCCATTTGTGAAAAAAATGCACGGAAAAAATAATACAGGGGTCACCGTAAGGTCTTCAACACATTGAGGAACCTCACACCATATAGCAAGCTCTAAATGGCCCCCAAAAATTAAAAAAGTGAATAAATCAATGGAAACAAACCACATCCAATAACCTGAATATCAAGAAACTAAAATTATAAGAGGACACTTAAAAATGCACCGGAAAAATAATAGAGCACCAACACCGTGCGCGACATTTAAGGCGTCACCTGATTATCAAGAAACTAAAATTATAAGAGGACAAGAACAAGCCAGTGACCAACATATTCCTGATGATTTTATTTTTTTTTTTGAAAAGATAGTTATTAACGATTCATAAGATTTGTTTATTTCCACATTCTATGACTTTGTTGTGACGGTCGGTTAGCTCAACAATTTACCCATCTTCTACCTTCCATCATAGATTTAAAATATGACTTGAATAGAAGATCTTGCCTTAATTCCACTATTATCGTCATATCGGATGTATATTTCGTCTGATTATACCCACAATGCATCTGAGACCAACAGTCACAGTCTCGGGTTACAGTAAACCACCAATTAACTCGAGCCGCACTTAAGATGAAGTGGGTAAGACTGATTGATATTAGTTTTTCTAGTTTCTGAATCCCCCATTTTTCTATTTTTTTTATATTTTTTTAGGGGGGTCGGAGGGGGTTGTATATATTTATTTGTATACATTATTTAGATCAATTAATGAGGGTGTGCAGATGGGGGGGGGGTTCCAAAAAAAATTATAACAAGTTATAACTGTGTCCCAAACTAACTTCCATATCGGATGTCTGAGCATTACAAGACCCCTTGGGCATGAATTTCTCTTATGAATTCGTTCATACATATTGCGGAAATCAAAACACATGCAGCTGCAGTAAAATTACAAAAACAGGAAAACAGCAAACACCTACAATGGCCAGGAACTACAATCACATGCCACAATTTACAAGCAAACTTCACCAGAAAAACAAAAATGAAAACAAGAGACAAACATAAATAACGATGGGAACTCGGGATAGCCGGACTTGGTACCGGCACTAGCAAAAGCCAGTGGTAGGGTTAAACCGGTTTATGGGTACCCAAACCTCCAGTAAGCATGTTTTTCTCCACATTTATAGGTTTCTGACTTGGTTTTAAATCAGCCATATGTTCCATTATTCATTGCAACCAATTTTAAACCCTTTAAAAAAATAAGACAGAAGTTCCCCATATTATATAAAATAACACAATCAAAAATAATTATCATAAGAAAATACATTTTGTTTCCAAATTTCACTTATTTCAAATGATTTCCATGGCAACGGTAGTTATTTTGAATTTTTCTATGATGTAGAGCTCTACGTGATATACAACCTTCCCGTGAAGTTTGAAGGAGCTAGTGATAATATTTTTCTCCATTGAAAACATTCAAAAAGTCGAGATAATAATATGTTTTGCAGCAGAAACAAATTTTTCTCAAAATTTCCAGATTTCTGGATGTGTTTTCATGGCAACCAAATGCTTATCCAATACAACAAATTGTATAACCCCTTTCAAAAAAGGTTGGGCATGGTTTCCCTCATTATCTAAGTTATAAAATACCTGTAATCAAAATATAATGAGAAACATCGGCTGGTTATCTCCCTGTACCAAGTTAGTTATATATGGTAAAAGTGGAGATAATTCTAATGAGAAATATCGGCTGGTTATCTCCCTGTACCAAGTTATTTATATATGGTAAAAGTGGAGATAATTATAATGAGAAACATCGGCTGGTTATCTCCCTGTACCAAGTTAGTTATATATGGTAAAAGTGGAGATAATTCTAATGAGAAACATCGGTAGGTTATCTCCCTGTACCAAGTTAGTTATATATGGTAAAAGTGGAGATAATTCTAATGAGAAACATCGGCTGGTTATCTCCCTGTACCAAGTTAGTTATATATGGTTAAAGTGGAGATAATTATAATGAGAAACATCGGCTGGTTATCTCCCTGTACCAAGTTAGTTATATATGGTCAAAGTGGAGATAATTCTAATGAGAAACATCGGTAGGTTATCTCCCTGTACCAAACAACGGCAGTAGAATACCGAAGGAACAAAGGGTGACATTCACAAAAATCGAAGTCCAAAGACAGGGCAAAAGCGAGAACACAGAAAACAATGACGTTAGACACAAAACAATGACGCCAGACAGACACAAAGCACAGAACCAGAAACCACAACATTCAGAACAAAGGCACTCACAGTGTGAACTCCAGTGAAACTGAGAGTGACATCAGGTGCTCCGGAAGGGTAAGCATGTCCTGCTCTGTTAACAGCACCCGTCACACTGTGAGTGATTCAATCCGGGAAAATGTCAAAGTCGGTAGTCAAATCCGGGAAGACGTGAATCTAGCTGAAAATGTCCACTTTCATTTGGGATACTGACACGTCATATCTTTCAATGATGCTATGGTGACGGCCATAGAATTTCTTGAGGGATGAAATTAACAAAGGTTGAACCAAGTTAGTTATATATGTCATTAGTCATTATGAGTGAGGCATGTATATCGCTTGTTATCAAATCGAGCTATTTAATTACACAATAATAATTAACGAGCTTCAGCGAGTTAATTATTATTTGTAATTAAAAAGCGAGATTTGATAACAAGCGATATACAAGCATCACGAGTTGTGAAACCTATTTCTCTTATGTTAAGTTTGGGGGATTTAGATGTGTTTGGGAATTCATTGAAGATTGACTGTACTTTAAACTTATCCTTATTATAATGAATGTAAAGTCTGACAATAAATTTTCCCCGTATATAAAGTAGAAACTATAAACAACGATAAGTGTTGTAGATGTTGGAACTATGTTGCATTATACGCATATGTACACAACAGTCAATAGCAATGACAGGTACATGATTCCTCGCTGGTGACGATCGGTTGAATTGTAATTACAGTTTTAAACATCTATACATGAATACAATTAATTTCTGCTTGTCAGTTGAGTGAAAATGATACGAATGATTTGTTATTAAATGTCGGTGTTAATTTCTTTGTCTCTGTGGTAACTGATTCTGATGTCAATTTCCACGCGTCAATGATCCCAATACACATTACATCATAACATCAACACAGAACACAGGAAGGGAATTAAACTAATTTTTAGTAATAAAATAATATATTTCAAGTGGCCAAAATATATTCAACTGTTTTGGGAGAATGAAGTAATAGGTGTGAACACACGAAGCTCATTTTTTCATTTCTTCTTCTTGCCAATGGAATAAAAAATAATGCAGACGACATCATGCAATGAGCACGGAATTTAAGAGAGAATTGCCATGACGTTGGTTTGACCTGATGTGTGACCTCTAGAACAACCAATGAAAATTCGGCTGAAAAATTATCTAATCGTACGAAAGGCCAATGAAATGATAGCATTAAAGTTGTCACTGAGTGATACGAAAAATTATCTTATCGTGTAAGAAATAGATATTTCATTGGCTTGTCCTTGTCTTCTTATAAAATTTTAGTTTCTTGATATTTGGGTTATTGGATGTAGTTTGTTTCCATTAATTTATCCACTTTTTTACCTTTTTGGGGGGATTTAGGGCTTACTATATGGTGTGAGGTTCTCACTGTGTTGAAGACCATGTGGTGACCCCTAGATGTTTTGTTTTGGTCGTTTTAGAAAAAAGAAGGGAAACGGGGAATGTGTCAAAGAGACAACAACTCAAAGGGGTGTAATATGTTGTCTCCTTGACATTTACCCCATTTCCTTTCTTTTTCATATCGCTGCCACATTATAAGAAAATTTTAATTGTTATGCTTTATGTAAATTACCTGTCTTCTCATTGGTTAAGAAGTATGTGGCAGTTTGGTCCAACAAATGGAATCATTGAAGCATGAACAATGTTACCCTCTGCTTGCTGATGTGTAAACAATGTTACTATGCATCAGTGAGCATAGGGTAATATTGTTTATGGTTCAATGATTTTCAATACAAAATATTCAGTATAATAAAATAAATAACATATAGCTGGGAGTGTGACAGAGCAGATTGTTATCCTTCGAAAAACAATGTCAACCTCTGCTTCGCATCGGTTGACATTGTTTTCTCGGGGTAACAATCTGCTCTGTCACTCTCCCAGCTATACGTTATTTATATATTAGCATATCAATTGTCTCTTTTGATAATGAAATTAACCATTACCTCCACTTTAACCATATATAACTAACTTGGTACAAGGAGATAACAAGCCGATGTTCCTCATTTCATCAGAAAATGCAATGTTGTCAAAATTTCAATTTTTTGTATGGTTTCTATAACATCGTTATTTATTTTAAAATTTCTGATGGCTGCATAGTATTCGTGTTCTTCTTTTTGCAAGCCAGTACTACCTTCATTTCCTGCAGTCTTGTTGAAGTTGCTGTGAATTTATTCCGCATTAAATCACAGTAACTTCGGTAATTAGTTATTTGTTACCACTGGGACGATGCCACTGCTGGTGGACTGTTAATCCCCGAGGGTATTCACCAGCCCAGTAGACAGTACTTCGGTGCTGACCCGAAAGCCGATTCTATTTAAAACCTTACAATATCTAATTTTTGTAAATTTTCTTGAAACTAAGAAGTATCTCCCTCGTGCAAAGCTCTGTCCTTAGCTGATTTTTGTTTCCTATTTAGATTATATTTGGTAATTTGTTCTCTATCAGTTTTTAAACATCTTTGACATTATTGTCTTCCACATGTATTAGATTTTATCTGCACTGAAGAGACAAAGGTTGTCGAAATGCGCATATGCAGAATCAACATTTACAGTAACTTCGGTAATTAGTTATTTGTTACCACTGGGTCGATGCCAGTGCTGGTGGACTGTTAGTCCCGAGGGTAGTACCAGCCCAGTAGTCAGTACTTCGGTGCTGACCCGAAAGCCGATTCTATTTAAAACCTTACAATATTATGGTCTTCCACATGTAGTAGATTTTATCTGCACTGAAGAGACATAAGTTGTCGAAATGCGCATATGCAGAATCAAAATTCACAGTAACTTCGGTAATTAGTTATTCGACAACTTTTGTCTCTTCAGTGCAGATCTAATCAAAATAATTGGAAATTAATAAACCGAAGTATGTATAAAATCTGATAGGATCTAAATATTATATAAATAAAATACCAATAAGACTAAAAACGAAAGCCAAAATCAGCTAAGGATGGAGGTAAGCAGGAGGGAGATTCTCTCTAGGTTTAACAAAATTTTCTTAAAACTAGATACTGCAAGTTTTCAAATAAAATCAGTTTTCGGGAAAGCACCGAAGTACTGGATACTGGGTTGATGAATACCCTCGGGGAAAAATTTATTTCTCTAGATACCATAATTTGCTTTAACATAAGGAAAACATATACTTTTGAATTAAAGCATATTATAGATAAATTATTTTTCAGATTATTTCCATGTATTATAAATTAAACATTATATCTACCTGTAAAAATCAGGAACGTTCTTACAAAACTATGTTAGAATAAATGACTCAATTTAAAAAAACAACAACAAAAAACTGCTAATATTATCGCTGGAAAGTGTATTTACGTTCAATGTGTAGTTTTGAATCTGTATGGGTTCAAAAAGATTTGATTTTGTGGAATGTTAAATCCTGTTTAGATGTGAAAGTTACGAAAGAAAAAAAGGCAATTGGCGATTGGAAAACGTATGTAAAGTTAAATGGCCCAGAAAAGATGGATGCAAATTGACTTTTTTAACAAATGTATTTAGATTAAAGGAAATGTCTGAAACATGAAACCTGTGCAAAATAATATTTATTAAAAGCATTTTTTGTGTTTGTGTTGAAAAACTGGGACTAATATAACTATATATACTGGATGCACTTGAATTACCAATAATAAAGTAAATATTAGTTACATTTGGTGAATGAAAGGATATGGAGTAAATGCACATAAAACAAAGTCTCTACAAATACAAAGGCTGTTGAGAAATGTCTCATATACTAGTATATTTATTGTCACAACGGGTGAAGTAAAATGGTCCAAATGGACGTTTAAAAGATCTTAAAAGGCTGAAATACATGTACAGCATAACGAAATTTACTGTAACT
>MJUU01017409.1:2980-18019 GCA_002080025.1 Modiolus philippinarum | reverse complement strand
TTGACTCTTATGTTAAATTCCGGGATTTCAAAAATATGTCAAATAAGAAAATATAATTGAATTGATTTTGTACATAGTCGCAACAGAGAATTTTCGGTATTTGGTCGTATTTCATTCTATCCGTTCTAGCTTGTTACGCAACTTAATCATGTTTTTTAACTGTTCTTTGCTCTCTGTCGTTCATCTGGAAATATTCTATGATCTTGCTGATTATAACATGTATCAATTGGCTGGAGTCACTACAAATTATAAGGCACTATTTTTTATAGTACTATTTTCGAGGTCTGTCAAATATTGGCGTATTGAAATAGTGAAGTGCCCCCTGACAATATTATGGCTTTGACATTTTGCACAATCTGGGCACACAGAAGCTATAGTTAGTCGTCATATAAGCGGGAGGTTGATGCATCATTAAACCTGGTTTAACCCACCATTTTATTTATAAAATGCCCGTTCCAAGTCGGGAATATGACGGCTTGCCAAAAATGTTCTGTGTTGGATTGTGTTTCCCTGATTTAGTCGAATGTTATACGGATTTTCCTTACTGGTCTCTTCCTTTGATCGTTTCGGACTTTTATTGTCACTTTCATTGACATTTAACAATGAATTCAGCTGAAACCGGTGGTAGGGACCGTCTTAAACTTACTATGAGGTATGACCAGAGCTCATTGTTAAATGTCTCATGGTTAAGTCAAGATGACGAACAAGAATGAAAGTGTTGTTCCATTGCTTGGTTTTTACAATGTATTTGTTTAGACTTTGTCTCATGTGCATTTACTCCATATCTTTCCATTTTTAAGAGACACAGTTCAAATTTACATTTAGAAGTAAAATATTTTTTATAGTTTTAAAAATTATATTCACAACCAAAGAACAAAATTATATGTTAACAGATTCAGAATCAAGTTAATAGCAGCAATACATGATTTTTTTCCAGTAACATAACATAAGTTTACTGAAGAAATGGACTGAAACATTCTGTGACGCCCTTCACAAAGAATTTAACGTTTAATTCCAAAAAGCACACTTTTACTTATCACAATTATTGTGGATCGGAGTAGACCATAGTTCGTCAATAACCACAACGCCTTCGTATATGTTATTACTACATATGTAGTTGGGGGTAATAACAACAACAAAAAACGAACAGAGTGGTCAAGAGCGGAAATCCATGAGACAAAAAGACAAATCAGGTGGAAACTACCGGAAAATTGTCGACCGCAATGGTCCTGACTGGTACAGGTATTTCAAACAAAATGGTGGATTAAATCGGTTTGATTGCATGCCAAACATCCCCTTCCATTGTGGTAGTGTCCGGTAGCAAATCAACAGAAATTGCTATTGAAAGGTCGTAGACAATTAAAAGAAATGATCAGGACTAAGAAAAAAAGAATCTTGAATCAGAGTTCGGACCGAAACTTCAAATTTTTCCACATTAAAAAGATTGTATGCCCCGCCTACGATAGTAGGGACATATAGTGTTCGGGAGTGTGCGCCGGTCCATCCGTCTTTTTGTCCGTTCGTCCGTCCGTCCGTCCCAAATTAGGCTTACCCTCAGGCTGAAGTTCTTTTCTGTGAAAGATGTATAGCTATTGTCATGAAATTTCATATAAATACACATTAGTGTCTAATTAAACAAAAATCATAATAAAATTTTACCTTTGGAAGCAACTTCATGCTTCACTCATCACAGGAAAAAAGCGTATGAGGTTTACCCAAAGGTTGAAGTTTTTTTTTCTGTGAAGGATATATGCTATTATCATGAAACTTTATATAAATACACATTTACAAAATTTATCCATACTAGCAACTTCATGCTTCACTGATCGTGGACAAAGAAGGGGGATAGTATGAGATTTACCCTTAGGTTGTAGTTTTTTTTCTGTGAAGGATGTATGCTATTATCATGAAACTTTACATAAATTGACATCAGGATATAAATAAATAAATAATAAATATTTACCCATGCCACCAACTTCATACTTCACTGATCACAGAAAAAGGGGGATAGTTTAAGGTTTATCCAAAGGTTTAAGTTTCTTTTTTATAGGCTATAATCATTAACACCCATTAAATCAAATACCCATTAGGGTATAATTAAACAAAAATCATAATAAAAAATATATATCCATGCAACCAACTTCATGTTTTAATAATTACAAAATACATCATTGTTCAAAACGGGAATTTATCGAAAGCGCGCTTTCACATATCAAAAGTGCTCAGTTTTGCATATCAAATGCGCACTTATCACCTGTTTTTATAATATGTGATATCATCCAAAGTACCCAAGAGATTTTACATAGTCCATCAGAGAAATGTCATCAGCAGTGTACTAAGACATTTGTGCAATTGCAAAATGAGTCTTGTTTCTTTCAGCTTTTCTTGTTGGAGCCTGCTGATTGTAACTACAGATTATAATGATGATTTGCGTGTCTGTCTGGACTTTTTGTGATTTGTTTTTCTTTTTTTTAATATTGAAAACTGACTGTTGCGTTATTGTGTTTTTCGTAATATTTTCCTGTTAGTTGTGCTTTATGCTTTTTTCAAAGACAATACAAAAAACAATAAAATATATCATCAACCAAAAGAAAAATATAAATATTATTTACCATGTTGAATTTGCATGATACCAACGGTCAACCCGGAAACTATATCTCCTGGAACGTCCTTTCCGATGTCGTATTTCCTCATTAGAGTGATGACCGGAAAATTAGCCTGCAAGCATTGTACCAACTCATTTTTTGTAAAGCACTGTTTGCCGTAACGTTTTATTTTTTGTTTGAACGTTGGCTTGGGAATTTTTTCTCTTGCGAATAGTTTTTCGAAATCGCAAACCTTCTGCCACTGTTTATCGCCCATAGCCAGATGATTTTCTCGAAGGAATAAAAGAAGAATCTATCTCGATATGTTTAAATATTCTGTAAGAGACTAAACCTTCTAACTTGAAATTGCTTAGTAGCTTAACATGCTCTGACACGGGACAATAACTTTGAAACCTTTATTTTAGATTTTTGTTTGACAGTTTACTACAAAATCATTTAAACTATATTGAAACGGCCCGGTTCATCTCAAGGATACACGCAAATAAGTAAACTATGTCAAGTTCTGCTCAGCTGGTCTTGATCGAATGTTGCACTTTTATCATCGATGGTAGAAGTTTGGCATTGAACATACTGTTTTGTCATACAATATGTCTGTAACCAGGCAAATTCTCTGTTATGGTTGAGTTTGTTTCAAACATTGTAAGAATATTAAAATGAATTGTAAGTTCTGTATGTAGTGACTAAGTCAGTTTCTCAAAAACGCGGGTAAAATTGATGAGAAATAGCGAGTAAAGTAAACATATTGTTGTTCCTCATCTTGAAGACATCATGAGGCCTTCAACAATGCTCACACCTCATAGAAAGTTCAAGACGGCCCCTAGCACCAGTTTGGGCGGAATTCATTGATGGATGTCGAGCAACACTACATCCATTTATCTTTCGAACACTGATGCGGGATCGTCAAAAAACATGAAAAATAACTGGCAAAGTGTTCTTACAATCGCTCTCATCTGTTGCCCGACAAAAAGACTAACAGAAGACAATCACAACATAAACAAGCAGGGGGAAACTTTATTCACACTACTGTTAATGGCAATATGACTTTGTTCATACAAATTTGAGTGTAAATACGACTTTATTCACACTACTGTTAATGGCAATTAGACTTTATTCACACCACTTAATGGCAATTAGACTTTATTCACACAACTGTTAATGGTAATTAGACTTTATTCACTCTACTTTTTATGGTAATAAAACTTGTTCAAACTGATTTAATGGAAATCAGCCTTTGTTCATACTATTCTGAATGGAAACTGAACTTTGTTCATACTGCTGTGAATAGAAATTCAGACTGTGTTCGTACTACTGTAAATTGAAGTCCGAATTCATAAGTCTGTGAATGGAAATAACTGTTCATGCTACTGAAAGTGGATCATATTTCATTTATTTTACTGAGAAATGAAATCGATCCTGTTCATACTACTGTGAATGAAAATAAAATTGTTCATACTATTGAAAGTACAAAATCGGATTTTATTCATGTAACAACGGCAGTAAAATACCAAGGGAACAAAGGAGTGGTATTTACAAAAATCGGAGCATGGCCAAAACGAGAAGACAGTAAACAATGACATTAGACAGCCACAAAGCACTGAAAAAAACCCTTTCAAAACCTAAAACCAAGGCACTCACAGTGTGAACTTGAATGAAACTAAGCATTGCATTAGGAGCTCCAGAAGGGTAAGCATGTCCTGCTCTGTTAACAGCACCCGTCACACTGTAAATGAGTCAATTTAGGAAAAAGTGAAAATCGGTATAGTCAAATCCGGTAAGACGGGAATGGAAATCAGAATTACTTATGCTACAGTGAAAGGAAATCAGACTTTGTTCATATTATTGTGAATGGAAATCGCACTTATTCATACTGCTGTGAATGAAAATCAGACTTTATTCATACTATTGTGAATTGAAATCAGGCTTTATTAATACTATTTTGAATTGAAATCAGACTTTATTCATACTATTTTGAATGGAAATCGGACTTTAATATCCCCGCACTTTCTGAAGAAAGTGTCAATTTTGACAAGTTTCACAAAGGCTGCAAGGTGTGGATTTTGATACATGTGGCATGTGAAGCAAACTTCTCCTACATTTTTGGATTAAGGGATAAAATCTTTATGCAGAATTATTACATATAGTCTGTAGATTAGCAATAAGCTTCTGGAATTTCGATTCCGGTTCCAACTTTTGCGAATTTCCTGAAAATGTCAAAGACGCATATTTTTTAAATTTTGGTGTTTGGTAAAAAATGAAACTATGAAAGCTTAATATTCTGAAAGGTGGTTCCAAATTTGGTAAATTTCCTGAAAGTCTCAAAGACGACTTATTTTTTGGAATTCTACCTAGCCACCATACTTAAATTGTTTGTAGAGTTTAGGACAACCGTTTTCATCAATTGGATTTCAAAAATATTTGATTGCGATTTTGGTAAATTTCCAGAGAGTATCAAACACCACTTATTTTATTTTCTTTTTTAATGTTTTATGTTTTATTTTATTTTTTTTTTTAATTTAATTTTTTTTTAATTTTTGGAATTCTACCTAGCAATCGGACTTAAATTGTTTAAATAGTTTAGGGACAATCATTTTCATCAATTGGATTTCAAAAATATTTCATTCCAATCTTGGTAAATTTCCCGAAAGTCCCAAAGACCTTTTTGGGGGGGGGGGTCTTCCCAGCAACCATATATCCTAAAATTCACTCTTAGTAAAATAACGACTATCAACAGTTTGATTTCAAAATATTGAGAAAATTATGTTCAGGGTGTAAAACAACTGTTTTCTGTGTCAAACAGGGAGTGCGGGGATAGAACCTCTAGTTTATACTATTGGGAATGGAAATTCATCAATGCATACATACACTTACTTGGTTACTATTAATTTTTGCTTTTCACTCAGTAAAAGGTTTGTATAATCTATAAAAGCAATATTTTTTTTCTTATGTCAAACTACTTACGTAGATACTTGTATAGATAAAAGTTAAGGTAATGTTAATAACACCATATTTTATGTATTTTACGCAAAATTAATTTATTTTCTATCTAATAAATATCACAAACAAATGGAAAAACTTGATACTATTCCTTGAGACTAAACACCATGGTCTCATTACGTGATAAGTATCTTCATGAACCAATTCTGATCCAGTTTCAAATCACATTATCAATGCTTTAGGTCAGACATTTTCTCACTATCTATTGTGAATGTGCAACATACCACAAGACAAAATCTATTAGCATCATAGCTTAGTCACGAAGTATATATATATATGTACAAGTGAATGGTGTCCATGACGTTCACAGTGAATGTGTTTAATTTTTATATGGGGGCAAAGCAAGTTCAATATAAATTTATCAAATTTCTAGATCTATTCGAATGATTACTGGGAATTTTTTTTCATCCACTTACTACTGGGCCTAAATGTTTGTCTGAACTATAGGAAGTTAAATCAGACATGTGAAACTTGAAGTTCTTTAATAAAAAATATGAAGCAGTGGAAATATTTATATTTGAGCCCCTCCCCCTAATCTATGTTTTCACATCATTGGTCATCATTGTAGATTTCTATCAAAAAATATTTTATTGATAATAGCGAATTGTGAGACTTCACAGGTGTAATACACTCTCCAATTCATAGTAGAATAAATAACTAAATACCGAAATTACTGTGAATTTAAATTCTGCATATGCGCATTTCGACAACTTATGTCTCTTCAGTGCAGATAAAATCTAAACGTTTGGAAGACCAAAAAGTCAAAGATGTTTAAAAACTGATAGAGAACAAATAACCAAAATGCTCTAAATGTAAAGCCAAAATCAGCTAAGGACAGAGCTTTGCATGAGGGAGATACTCCTTAGTTTTCAACAAAATTTACAAAAATGAGATATTGTAAGTTTCCAAATAGAATCGGCTTTCGGGTCAGCATCGAAGTACTGACTACTGGGCTGGTGAATACCCTCGGGGACTAACAGTCCACCAGCAGTGGCATCGACCCAGTGGTAACAAATACTGTAAACCAACTTATTTTCGCGGCTACTTTATTTCGCGTTTTGTCCCTCCTGGTGAAGTTCGCGGAGATTAATTTTCGAGATTTTCTATTTCTGTTAATGCTTTTATATAAGGATATGATCTTTTCGCGACGATTTATTTTCGCGATTTCTTCACGCACGCGAAAGTCGCGAAAATAAATCGCTCGCGACATTAAGTTGGTTTACAGTAACTAAATACCGAAATTACTGTGAATTTAAATTCTGCATATGCGCATTTAGACAACTAATGTCTCTTCAGTGCAGATAAAATCTAAACGTTTGGAAGACCAAAAAGTCAAAGATGTTTAAAAAACTAATAGAGAATAAATACCCAAAATGATCTAAATGTAAAGCCAAAATCAGCTAAAGGCAGAGCTTTGCATGAGGGAGATACTCCTTAGTTTTCAACAACATTTACAAAAATTAGATATTGTAAGTTTCCAAATAGAATCGGCTTTCGGGTCAGCATCGAAGTACTGACTACTGGGCTGGTGAATACCCTCGGGGACTAACAGTCCACCAGCAGTGGCATCGACCCAGTGGTAACAAATAACTAAATACCGAAATAATTGTGAATTTAAATTCTGCATAAGCGCATTTCGACAACTTATGTCTCTTCAGTGCAGATAAAATCTAAACGTTTGGAAGACCAAAAAGTCAAAGATGTTTAAAAACTGATAGAGAACAAATAAACAAAATGATCTAAACGTAAAGCCAAAATCAGCTAAGGACAGAGCTTTGCATGAGAAATAGAATCGGCTTTCGGGTCAGCATCGAAGTACTGACTACTGGGATGGTGAATACCCTCGGGGACTAACAGTCCACCAGCAGTGGCATCGACCCAGTGGTAACAAATAACTAAATACCGAAATTACTGTGAATTTAAATTCTGCATTTGCGCATTTCGACAACTTATGTCTCTTCAGTGCAGATAAAATCTAAACGTTTGGAAGACCAAAAAGTCTAAGATGTTTAAAAACTGATAGAGAACAAATAACCAAAAATGATCTAAATGTAAAGCCAAAATCAGCTAAGGACAGAGCTTTGCATGAGGGAGATACTCCTTAGTTTTCAACAAAATTTGTGAATTCATATTCACACCTAGTCTGATATTTATAATTCAAGATTCCAACATATATATTTCACCAATTTATGCTACCTCTGAATGCTTTGCCATCTCAACGGCACTTCTGTAGTTGTCGGTCCTCGAATGTAGATATTTCCGGTGTAGCAGACGCTTAGTTGTTTTCATTTGATGGTTGACGATTTTCACATTTATTTGAGCATTATTATGTTTTAAAGCGTAATGCCTTTTCATTTTTTAAGTTTTCAGTCAAATATTCACGCCAGTAGGCTATCAAATAGCCTTGGCCTACGGCAAGGAAAAGGGAATACCTAACTTCAAGGTAAGAGTATATATCATCCATGATCATTCATAGCAATTTCATCATCGATGAGTTCACTTGAGTTGTTACACTGGCATATTTTTGATAAATAATTTTCTCTTATGATGCACGATTATTATCTATTCCTTGCACGGATAGGTATTTGCGGTACACAACGAGATTTTGAAGCTGGAGATCGATATGAACTTGTTGAATCGCTTTTACAGGAATTTTATTGGTCGAGCGCCAATTAATAACACATCACGCGTGATGTGCTATTATTTTTGCGACGTTTCTATTCGACAACTTTGAAATCTCGTTAGCCGTGATTAACATTACCTAGCAACGGTGTTGTTAGTCGAAACACAAACAGCAGTTCGGCACTAAATATTATAAAAATCATAAGAGAAATAGTTTTAACAACTCGAAAGAATTGCATATAGCTGAATATCAACTCTCGTTATGTATTTTCAAATATAACAAACTCGCCAAAGGCTCGTTTATTATATTTTGAAATTACATAACTCTACTTGATATCCAGCGATATACAATTCATTCTCGTTATGAAAACTCTAAAATGATCATTTGTTGAATTAACAATTTACCGCCATTTTATTTACGTTGTCATGACATCTCCGTTCGCCGTTTTTATGCATGCATTGAGGGGGTTCGTTGCTATTAGACCGAATTATCTGTCGTTTACAAAGCTACTTTTATCATTCTACGTTTAGCTTTTACTGATCTGACGTTTTATTTTTATTTTTTATTTTTTATATTGCTAATATTTGTATACGACAGATAATTGGTCTACGTTGCCATGGCAACTTTGGCACGTCAACACTATCCATTGTTTGCTATTAATCACAATGTTCGTACCTTCGGTACGACAGTTTTATCCTTATCCTAGTGGCCTGGCCTCGGCACGTCTTTAAATTGCCTCAGATACTTGGAGGAAATACAAACACCTGATGTTTTCCGAATGACGAACGCGTTGTCATGGAGAACCACACTGTCTATATGAAAAAGAAAGGAAATGGGGTAAATGTCAAGGAGACAATATCCCATATCCAGGTTAAAACGACGAAAAACAAAACATCTAGGGGTCACCATATGGTCTTCAACACAGTGAGGAGTGTTGAATAAATTATGTTATTTATTCTTTATTTATTTTGGTAGTGGTAGTGCCTGCGGCACGACAGTTGTATCAAATTTGTTCATATCATTCGTGCTTTCGGCACGACATTTACTTCCCTAATCATTATTTGCACAATACGAAACTGACCGTCTTGTGTGATCTCGTATTGTATCGTGTGATCTCGTGTTCGAAAATACAAAATACAGACCAGTTTTCTGTTTGGTGATACGGTCGTGCCTTCGGCACGAATCATAATGATAAATTCTTAATACTATTTATTTCATTATTTAGTATCCGTTTTGGAGTTGTCGGGCCTTCGGCGCGACATTCAATTTCAGTTCCGAAACCTCGTATACAGATTTAGCTCCTTTTAGCTCCTCCCACTTTCGCTTCAGGACGAAAAGTGTTTACAAGTACCAACCACGGTTCACTTCGCTCAAATTGTGATTGGGAAAAAAACAAGCAAGTAAAGTGGGCATGGGGCCTTCTTAAACTTCCGTGCACATAATTTTCAATGTATTCCATTCAGGTACATCTGTCTTGATAAAAAATTTTACAATAAATGCATTGTGATTATGTAAATGGATTAACGAATCATTTAAAACGAACAAAATTAATCAACACTGGTGTTATCATTAGCAGAAAAGAACCTGTATGAAGTAGACTATAACATCAAATGTACAAACTAAGTGCAGGACAAAGTTAAAAATGAAAATGAGCACGAATAAAATTACAGTATCCTGGTTTTGCCAATTCTCGATAGCTTAATGTTTTATGGTTAAAACTCGAAGTTTGCTAAATAAATTAATGGTATTTTATTAGCTTGTTTGTTTGTATTAGATGTTGCCCATTTCACTTGTCAAAAATACAGGATAGCATCAAGTTATGATACGGATTGAAACTCCGAAATAAGTATACCAAGTAATAATAATACAAAGGTATTTAGAGTAATACTTAATTCGATCTTACTCTACATATTGTGACCAGTTTATATGAGAATATATATCTTTGGATAGATCCAGAGTTGAGTACCCGAATGACAAACACCGACTCTGACAAAATGACAAAACCGGACTTTTCACTGGCAGTGTGACGGGTGCTACGCGTGGAGCAGATCATGCTTACCCTTCCGGAACACCTGATGATACTCCCGGTTTTCAGTGGGAGTTCACATTGTCGATGCTTCAGTTTTTAGTGTTGCCCTGTATACACCACTGTCATTGTTTAGTTTTGTCTTCGTTGGTGATGTTTGTTACACCGGTTTGTCCTTGTTATTGTTTGAATCCTTAATATATACAGAGAAGCTTTCCATACTATTACCTAGGTACTGTTAGAGGGTTACAGAAGTAACACGTAATTTTAATTGGTTTGTCTTAGGCTTAGAAATTAACCAATCAGTCACCGAACAGATCATCTACATCGTCACTTCCTCTATGAAAATACAAATTGTCCGAAACAACGGCAGTAGAATACCGAAGGAACAAGGGAAATCGAAATCAAAAGACATGGCAAAAACGGCAACAGAGAAAAACAAAGACAAAACAAGGACGTGAGACAAGTACAATGCATGGAAATAAAAAGACGACACCAAAAACTAAGGCACTCATAGTGTCAACTCCCATGAAAACCGGGAGTGACATCAGGTGCTCCGGACGGGTAAGCATGTCCTGCTCCGCTAGCGGCACCTGTCACATTATCAGTGAGTCAATCCAGGGTTGAGTCAAAACCGGTTATGTCAAATCCGTGAAGACGTGAAATCTAGCTGAAAATGTCCGTTTTCATTTGGGACACAGACACGTCATATCTTTCAATAATGTCATGGTGACGGCCATAAAATTTCTGAAGGGATGAAAGCAACAAAGGCTGAACAAATCCCTGACTAAGCAACTTTTGGGACAGTATTTTTGCTTTATTCAAAAAATCACTGTATAAACTACATGCGCGACAGTAACGAATCAACTGTGAAATGTACACTCCATAGGCTGGAGAGGTAGCTATATTGCTGCTCAAAAAGGGACAATTCACAATTGGGAAGTTAAAATCATCACGTTTGTCATATAGCTTAGATTTCAAACGTTCATCTTCATCAATGTATATAAACAGATCTAAGTACGAAGCTGAAGTAGGTGTCTCAGCAGTCTCTTTAATTTCAAGCTCATTGGGATAAATCTGATGTAAATATTCCTTGAATTTCGGATTATTAAGAGAAAGTACATCGTCTATGTAGCGGAAGCTGAAATTAAAGGACTGGGCTAAATATTTTTGTTTTTTCTGTGTTAGCCGAATTGTAGTAATGAATATGAGGGCAACTTTTTTATGAATTGTCCAAAATTTGCTGAACAACGTTTTAATATGTTCGACTCATTTCAGCAATTACTTAACAACAACGATATAGATATAGACATCACAGTGGACTTACTCCTCAATGGTAACAGAACATATTCTATTGACTTGAATACCTGCCGTTGGGTGTGGGGTTTTCTCACCGTTCATTGAAGATTTTATGGTTGCTTTGGGTTGTTGTTGCTCCCCTTTGGGTCGTTGTCTCTTTGGCGCATTCCCCGTTTCCCTTCTTTTTTCTAAATATTTGAATATGTTCAAAAATACATTAATGACACTCATAGATTTGCTTAAAAGTCATTTTGTGCTGTGTTGTTTATTTTGCATGATCTTTTTGCTTTTTTTATGTATAGTAATTCGTTTAGATCTTTTTTATTATTTCTTTTTTTTCATGTTAAAATACAAATATTGATGTTCTTTAATCATGGTGCCATTGCATGTCTTAAGGTATTTTCCCTTGATTGTGAAATTACAATATAAAGAGAGTAACCGGTTAGTCTATTCATGGTTTTCTAAAAAGAAAAAAGAACCCTGATAATTAGGGGTTTTTTCTGCGGAATATTTTATTACTATAGGTGTTTTTTTTAATTGATTACTCAATTATTTAAACCCTCATTTTGACTCTGGGTATTTGATTATCATATTTATTGATAAATGTAATAATTTACTAAATATTACCCTAATTTCGTGTAACCCTAGTTTTCAATTTGCAAATAAAATTACCAAATCTTATCTCAGTACCGAAAAACTGAAAAGCCAAAAGAAGTATTGTCTTTGTGATGCCGAGTATGTAATGTGTGGTTGGATACATATTGCTTTACTGCGTTATTTTCAATGATGCTGGTTGCTGAATTACTCACTTCGTGTTTTTATTGCTTTTCATATTTAGTCTTATAATGCACTTTAATGTACTAGTGCTCTGGTTTAAGAGTTAAATTAAGGTGTTTCAACCCCTATTTTTATTTAAGCGGTGGGTCTCGTCAGTGGTCAGCTGCTTGTGTTTTGCAGATTTCAATAATGCATTTCGTCATACATTTAGTTGATTACAATTAAAGTTTGTTTCTCTGTCGGACGAAAGCAAAAAATAATTACACAAAAACGTTGCGATTTTAGATGCTACACTTTGTAATTGCGTCAAACACCACATGGGGACATTTTATTTAGAAATGGCAAATTGCGTGCATTGATGCAAATTTTTATCAAACTCAATCAATTTTTTGATCGCAAAAATAATTTAAAAAGCACATTGAGTATGTATTTTCAAAATTTGTGGCCATTTTCAAAAAAAAAAAAATTAGAAGACTCGAAATAGGAGAAGGCGACGTGCAAAACAGTTATTAACGATTCATAAGATTTGTTTATTTTCACGTATTAAACTTACTTTCTTTGACTTTGTTGTGACGGTCGGTTAGCTCAACAATTTACCCATCTTCTACCTTCCATCACAGATGTAAAATATGACTTGAATAGTTCAAAACACATGCAGCTGCAGTAAGCATGTTTTTCTCCACATTTATAGGTTTCTGACTTGGTTTTAAACCAGCCATATGTTCCATTATTCATTGCAAACCAATTTTAAACCCTTTAAATAAAATAGGACAGAAGTCCCCCATATTATATGAAATAACACAATCAAAGATAATATTCATAAGCAAATACATTTTTCTCCAAATTTCACTTATTTCGAATGATTTCCGTGGCAACGTTAATTATTTTAAATTTTTCTATGATGTAGATCTATATGATATACAATCTTCTCGTGAAGTTTGAAGAAGCTAGTGATAAAGTTTTTGTCAGATACATCATGTAAAATGGAAACATTAAAAAAGTCGAGATCGGAATATGCATTGCAGCACAATTTTTTCTCAAAATTTCCAGATTTCTGGATCTGTTTTTATGGTAACCAAATGCTTATCCAATGCAACAAATTGTATAACCCCTTTCAAAAAAGGTTGAGTAGGGTTTCCCTCATTATCTAAGTTATAAAATACATGAAATCAAAATATAATGAGAATCATCGGCTGGTCATCTCCCTGTACCAAGTTAGTTATATTCAAGTTTTATTTAATGACTCAGACAGTTTTTTACACTGTAACAAGAGGCAGAGAATAAATTATATTTACAAAGACGGACATGCAAATATGTACAATAAATATATTGTATAGTAAACTACAATAAATATTCACAAATATGAATAACAAATATAACATTTAAAAGATAAATTTAAACTAACAACATTTTACAATGACAATCAGGCAGATTACAAATTTATATGGTTACAGTGGAGATAATTTTAATTATTATACTTCATGGAATTTACCTGTCTTCTAATTGGTTAAGAAGTATGTGCCAGTTTGGTCTAACAAATGAAATCATTGAAGCATGAACAATGTTACCCTCTGCTTGCTGATGTGTAAACAATGTTACCATGCATCAGTGAGCAGAGAGTAATATTGTTTATGGTTCATTG
Organism: Modiolus philippinarum; assembly: GCA_002080025.1. Taxonomy (NCBI): domain Eukaryota; kingdom Metazoa; phylum Mollusca; class Bivalvia; order Mytilida; family Modiolidae; genus Modiolus; species Modiolus philippinarum. The sequence goes on along the minus strand of MJUU01017409.1, from coordinate 4,052 downwards.
ATTTTCAATACAAAATATTAAGTACAATAAAATAAATAACAAATAGCTGGGAGGGTGTTATCCTTCGAAAAACAATGTCAACCTCTGCTTCGCATCGGTTGACATTATTTTCTCGGGGTAACAATCTGCTCTGTCACTCTCCCAGCTATACGTTATTTATATATTAGCATATCAATACTCTCTTTTGATATTGAAGTTAAAAATTACCTCCACTTTGACCATATATAAATAACTTGGAACAGGGAGATAAACGACCGATGTTCCACATTTCATCAGAAAATGCAATATTTTCAAAATTTCAATTTTTGTATGGTTTCTATAACATCGTTATTTATTTTGAAATTTTCTGATGGCTGCATAGTATTCGTGCTCTTCTCTTTGCAAGCCAGTCCTACCTACATTTCCTGTAGTCTTGTGGAAGTTACTGTGAATTTAATCCGCATTTCGACAACTTATGTCTCTTCAGTGCAGATCTAATCAAAATATTTGGAAATTAATAATCCGAAATATGTATAAAATCTGATAGAGAACAAATTGTCGATAGGATCTAAATATTATATAAATAAAATACCAATAAGACTAAAAAGGAAAGCCAAAATCAGCTAAGGATAGAGCTATGCAGGAGGGAGATTCTCTCTAGGTTTAACAAAATTTTCTTAAAACTAGATATTGCAAGTTTTCAAATAAAATCAGTTTTCGGGCCAACACCGAAGTACTGGATACTGGGTTGGTGAATACCCTCGGGGAAAAATTTATTTGTAGATATCATAATTTGTTTTAACATAAGAAAAACATATACTTTTCAATTAAAACATGTATAGATAAAGAATTTATTTCAGATTATTTTCATGTATTAAAAATTAAACATTATATCTACCTGTAAAAATCAGGAACGTTCTTACAAAACTATGTTAGAATAAATGACTGCATTTTAAAAACAAACAAAAAAAACTGCTAATATCATCGCTGGAAAGTGTATTTACGTTCAATGTGTAGTTTTTAATCTGTATGGGCTCAAAAAGATTTGATTTTGTGGAATGTTAAATCCTGTTTAGATGTGAAAGTTACGAAA
>MJUU01017405.1:57224-69509 GCA_002080025.1 Modiolus philippinarum | reverse complement strand
GGCTTTCGGGGTTGGAACCTCCTTTTTTTCTGGATTTCTTCCTGGAATCCTTTTGGACTCTCCTTCCCGAAGTCGGGATCCGAGTAGCGACATCTGTTTACTGACACGAATCAAGTAATCATTACCTTTTTGCACATGTAATTAGTAATTTGTTAATGCTAGTAATACTGAAAATTAGGAAATTTTAGTAAATTTTCCCACAATATGGTAATCACATAATCAGGAAAGGTTCTAATAGTTAAATAATCATTACAAATAATACATTGTAATCAAATAATCACCAATAAACTCCATAATAATCAGGTATATTAAGAAACTCACAAAAAGGCTCATCATTTATGTTCTTAAATAACCCGTATTACTATTTCGAGTATTTAGTTGAAGTGTAAAATTACTCATATGAGTCGTCTTACTCCGCGGCTGATATTCAAATTCAACATTTAGCGTGGCGGAAAACATTTATAGTCTTGCGACTCGCGCATGCTGAAGATTCGGGTTTCGCAGTGCCAAATTACAACGTTTTAAAACACTCCCTTTAGACGGACTCTATTCGAGAACAACGACTTTTGACTTGAACAACGACTTTCGACTTTTCCACATTGTTTGTAATTTTTTTTATTTATAGGAAGCAACATTTTTACTTTTTTACGCGAAACAGCTTTTGTTTTTTTTCTTATGTAATTTATTTCAAAAGTTTTGTGCCATTTTTATCTTTCTTTCAACTATTTAAGTTACATTTTCATAATTAACAAGTCAAATGCATTGATTCTTTTTACAGAACACGTTTATGAAAGTTGGGTTATTTCCCTTTCAAAATTATCTGTAATTTCCATAATATTATTTTTTATCAGGATTTTACCTATGTTGATATTTTGTTTTACCAGTCTTACAGAAAATTTAAGTTTTTCGATACAAACGGTTAAAAGGGTTTTAAACAATATTATTTATTTGTTTTTTTACAAAACAATTTCATTTTATAACAAATATGAAAAAGAAAGGAAATGGGGTAAATGTCAAGGAGACAACATCCCATATCCAGGTTAAAACGACCAAAAACAAAACACCTAGGGGTCACCATGTGGTCTTCAACACAGTGAGGAACCTCACACCATATAGTAAGCCCTAAATGGCCCCGAAAAGGTAAAAAAGTGAATAAATCAATGGAAACAAACCACATCCAATAACCCAAATATCAAGAAACTAAAATCTTATAAGAAGACAAGGACAAGCCAATGACCAACATATTCCTGACTTGGGACAGGCGCAAAAATTGCGGTGGGGTTAAACTCGTTTTCTTGGATCCAAACCCTCCCCCTATGTGTGGTGAATGGCTAAAAATAAATACACAAAAAGACTCACAGTAAAAATCAAACTAGAAAAAAGTCCAACTTATCAAGACGAGTACCCTTACAATGAAGTACATAAAACATGAAGACAGGACACACAGGTACTGTCCGGACAAATGCTCGCAGTTACTGACAGCTAGCTAAGAACATACTTTCCGTTGACTATGATATCAAGCCTTCTTACATATGAAATGTCAACTGAAATACTTCTAAATAGATTTGGTATGACAACATCATCAATTATGAAAGAAGAACATAATATTGTGCAATGCCAAATACTGCCAATATGAAAAATTGCTTAAATTTAGTTATGGTGTAAAGCATTTAGGAGATGATCAATATTTTTGCCAACAAAAACCAGAAGTAAAGATTTAACAACAATGCTGTATTTATATCCTTTATGAATAAGTTTGTTCAACGGATTGATAAGTTTGGAAGGACAATTTTTGAATTTATGCGCTTTGTAAATGATATTTCCATAGAAGTTTGGATGTGAAATGCCCTGATGTATAAGAGCACTGTATGTAGAACCAAAGTTTCTTAATAAGTCAATGTATCTATAATAAAATTTAGAGAATGTATTATTTGAATCATTATCAGTCTTACTGATATTGACAAGGTGAATTATAAATGATTTTTAGCGGTTCGGGAGAGGTTGGGGGTCCCGGGGTTGGAATCCCCTCCTCCCTTTCTTGAATCTTTTAAAAATTAGTGAAAAAAAGTAGCCTAATAGAAAGTTGAATTCAAATTGAAGTAGACTATCTTACTATTTTCACAATCTGAACCTCATTCATTCCAACAAGTTTGAAGTGTACTATTTGTGCAGGACTATAGCGATCTCACATATAGGAATGAAAGGAAATGAACGTATCAGTGAATGGTAGGCTAGAACTCCATTGAAGCGTGCATAGTAGGTAAAATTAGCTTAATTTCAAATTTCACTGATGACAAAAAGCATATTAACATGAACGATATTTCCGTTATCACGAAACATTGTGTCTCGCTACACACGAACATGACCTCCAGGAGTGCAGTCTGATACCTGTTTTACCTCCTGTTTCCAGCTTCGAATAACATTCGGATGCAGTCAAACTGCGTAACAGGAGCAATAATGAAAATTACTCAGTATAAAAGTTTATTTTTCTGAGTCGGAGGGCTTTAATCCACTCTCAATTTTAAATCATTATCATTCTTACTGATATTGACATGGTGAATTATAAATGACTTTTAGCGGATCGGGAGAGGTTGGGGTCCGGGGGTTGGAATCCCTCCTCCCTTTCTTGAATCTTTCAAAAATTAGTGCAAAATTTAGGCAAAAAATCTGTAAAAACTGGCACAAAATCGACCGAAAAAAACTTTTTCTGGAACACCATTGGATCCTCCCTTTTCGAGGGCTGGATCTGCCGATGAATAACTATAATTCCAAAATGACTGTACATTTAGTTTCTGCAGATAGAAATTTCGACAACTTATGTATCTTAAGAGCAGCACAAATCAAATTTTCGGAAGACTGAGATATGAAATTAACTGCTGATAAACAAATAACCAATAGAAATTGAAAAAAGGCCAAAATCAGCCGAGGACCCAACTTTACTTTTCATTATTTTTGCTTCGATATTCGTTTGCCGATGTACTTAATCCAAGTACCTGTTAATTTTAAATAATATTTTTCCTAAATTTATAGATATTGCAAGATAAAAAGATGTAAAACTGTTTTTTGTATTTTGTTTTCTTTTTTTTTTTTGTATTTTGTTTTGTTTCTTTTACGGGGGGAGCAGTACAGAAGTACTTGACTATCTGGTGAGTGAATACACTCCAGACTGACCATCCTCTAGCAGAAGCACCATCCCAGTGGTATTAAATTTCTAAATTCCGTGATACAAAATGTACCTGTTAGTATTAAATAATGTTTTCCTAAATTTGGATATTGCAAGATTCTAAATAAATAATCCCCTTTTCGGGCCAGTAACGAGGTACTAGACCATAGGGTGGTTAAATATACCACCGGGACTAACAATCCATCACCAGAGACATCCACCCAGTGATTCTATAAAAATAGTTTTTTTCTCAGATTTGTACCGAGGTACTATACTACTTGGTCAAGGGTGGATACCCTCGGAACTAACGGTCCACCAACAGAGGCATCGACCCAGTAGTAATAAATAACCAAAATACCGAAACTGTTGTAAATTTAGCTTTTGCATGAAAATGGTCGTTTCGACAAATGCTGATAAGTGATTATTCATTGCCTTTTTCTTAAACTAAGTTTGACCAGACTTAAACATTAAAACACAGCGACAACAGCATGCAAGTTCTGTGTCCATACTTGTTTTTTAACCAAAAAAAAAATGTGAGAAAAAAGGTTCATACTGACCGATGTATATGTAGTTTTTACAAGTGATTTTTATTAAGTTTTTTCATATTCATGAAATTTTCAACAAAATAATGCTCAAAAGAAAAGTCTCGCACTGACCGGTGTATTTGTAATTTCTTGAATGAAGACAACAAGTGATCTTTTTCATTTTATTTCATTGAATTTTGAACAAAATAATAGGTAAAAGGAAAGTTTTGCACTGACCGGTGTATTTGTTATGACTAAACAACGGCAGTAGAATACCGAAGGAACAAAGCACAAGATTACATAAATCAAAGTCCAGAGACAAGGCAAAATAAAGAACACCAGAAGACGGAAGACAAAAGACACTACATGCCCACAAAACACACAACCACTACATATACAACACAAAAAAATAAAGCACTACAAGTGTGAACTCTCTAAAAAACAGTGTGACATTAAGTGCTCTGGAAGGGTAAGCATGTGCTGCTCTGTAGGCCTCAGACCACAATTATTTTTCCCGTGCTTTCTTTGTAAAAATAAAGACATATTAAAAAAATCGCACCGGCATTATTGAAATGAAACTCGCACCACATAATACATGATGTCACAAGAGAAACATATCCAAAAATCAGAAAAATCCATCGCTGTTTTTTTCCGTGGCAACATCGTAAACAACCATGGGGTATGATCAGTGACCAAAATCTCAAAATGAACACAATTTTTAACCTTTGAACTTTTTCCTCATCACAACTTCCTTTCTAAAAAATCTGATAAATACCGTGTTTACAATAAAGTTCAGCCCTTCTGCTATCATATTAACACGAAAAAATATCAAGATTTTCAACACAAGTCGCAGAAAAAAAATCGTAAAAAATTAGATATTTTATTACTTGGAACTATATTCGTATACCACGAGTAAAGGGAATTAATTGTGGTCTGATGTCTATTAAGTACACTTTTTTCTAACAAATTTAAAATAATTTTGCATGAATGTAGGGAAATGTATAGTATGAAAGTTTGCAAAGTTTTGTGGCGTTTACTGCAGTAGAATGGGAGTTACGGCACTTTGTATGACCCCACCCAGTGCTATTTTTTGAACTTTTCATTAGAACACATACACGCACTAAGGGGTATCTGTTTACCCTAATAACTTTCTCATTTCTTGGAATATCTGGATGAAATCAATTATAATATCTCTTTAGATGTGTGTACATTTGAAAACTAGTCTTTTTCTGTACATAAAATGTTTTTGTGACCTTATAACTTACAGATTTTAAATACGATCAAAATTTTTAAATTTTATTTAAAAAAGTTAAATTTTCGTTTTAAATCGTTTTGAGTTCGGCATTTTTGGTGAAATCACCCGGTAGCTTTGGTGAAAATGCACCAAACTGCCAATTTTCATGCGCATACTGTCAACGAGAGGCGAAAAATGACATTTTGTGTGTTTTACATCCCCCCTTCTATTAGGCCTCAGACCACAATTATTTTTCCCGTGCTTTCTTTGTAAAAATAAAGACATATTAAAAAAATCGCACCGGCATTATTGAAATGAAACTCGCACCACATAATACATGATGTCACAAGAGAAACATATCCAAAAATCAGAAAAATCCATCGCTGTTTTTTTCCGTGGCAACATCGTAAACAACCATGGGGTATGATCAGTGACCAAAATCTCAAAATGAACACAATTTTTAACCTTTGAACTTTTTCCCCATCACAACTTCCTTTCTAAAAAATCTGATAAATACCGTGTTTACAATAAAGTTCAGCCCTTCTGCTATCATATTAACACGAAAAAATATCAAGATTTTCAACACAAGTCGCAGAAAAAAAATCGTAAAAAATTAGATATTTTATTACTTGGAACTATATTCGTATACCACGAGTAAAGGGAATTAATTGTGGTCTGATGTCTGTATACAGCACCCGTCATACTGTCAGTGGGCCAATCCAGGGTAAAGACAAAACCGGTAATGTCAAATCCGGGAAGACGTGAATCTAGCTGAAAATGTCACTTTTTATTTGTGACACTGACCTTTCATATCTATCTATGATGTCGTGGAGACGGCCATAGAATTTCTGAAGGGACGAAAGTAAGAAGGGCTGAACATATCCCTGACTCAGCAATTTTTTTGAAGATTTACAGATGATTTTTTGTTAAAATTTTTCATTTTCATTGAATTTTAAACAAAATGATGTGTAAAAGGACAGTTTTGCACTGACCGGCGTATTTGTAATGACGTGAATGAAGATTTACAAGTGATTTTTTATCATTTTTTAAAATTTTTCATTGAATTTTGAACCCAAAAAAATATGTAAAAGGAAAGTTTTGCACTGATCAATGTATTTGTAATGACCTGAATGAAAATTTACAAGTGATTTTTTATCATTTTTTTTTTTATTTTCAAGGAATTTGAACAAAATAATATGTAAAAGGAAAGTTTTGCACTGACTGGTACATTTGTAATGACAAAAATGAAGATTTGTAAGTGATCTTATATTAATTCTTTTTTTCATTTTCAGGGAATTTTCAACAAAATGATATGTAGAAGGAAAGTGTATTTGTAACGATTTACAAGTAATTTTTTATTCATTTTTTTTTTTTAATTTTCATTGAATTTTAAACAAAATAATGTGTAAAAGCAAAGTTTCGCACTGACAAGTGTATTTGTAATGACTAAAATGAAAATTAACAAGTGATTTTTTTATCAAAATTTTTTAATTTATTGAAATTTTGAACAAAATAATATTTAAAAGGAAAGTTTTACACTGACCGGTACATTTGTATTGACTAACATGAAGATTTTTAAGTGATCTTTAATGAAAATTTTACATTTTCATTGAATTTTCAACAAAATAATGTGTAAAAGAAAAGTTTTGCACTGACTGATGTCATAGTAATGACTTGAATGAAGACTACAAGTGATTTTTTAATCTTTTTTTTATTTTCATGGAATTTTGAACAAATAATATGTAAAAGGAAAGTTTCGCACTGATTGGTGTATTTCTGATGACTAAATTGAAAATTAACAAGTGATTTTTTTTTATCAAACTTTTTAATTTATTGGAATTTTGAACAAAATAATATGTAAAACGAAAGTTTCGCACTGACCGGTTCATTTGTATTGACTGAAGTGAAGATTTCTAAGTGATTTTTCATTAAAATTTTACATTGACATGGAATTTTCTACAAAAAAAAATGTTAAAGGAAAGTTTTGCACTGACTAGTGTATTTATAATGACTAAAGTGAAGATTTAGAGTTGGTTTTTAATTACAATTTTTCATTTCATGAAATTTTGAACAAAAAAATGTGTAAAAGGAAAGTTTTGCAATGACCGGTGTATTTGTAATGATTTACATGTGATTTTTTGTTATAATTTTGCACAAAATAATATGAAAAAGGATAGTTACGCACTGACTGGTACATTTGTAATGTCATAAATAAATGAAGATTTCTAAGTGGTCTTTAAAATTTTTCAATTTCATTGCATGTTTTTACAAAATAACGTGTGAAAGGAAAGTTTTGCACTGACAGATGTATTTGTAATGACTAAAATGAAGGATTCGTCCCGTCCCGTCCCGTTTCCGTCAGCGATCCTCGGGGGGTCACTTCCAATATATGATGAGCTAGGGATAATCGTTGGAATAGGTACCTTTTTCTTGCCTCATATTATAAGATACGGGTAGTAAACTGTGATAAAAATATGTGATAAAGATGGGAAATTTCAGATGAGATTATGTGATAGGTCAACATGTAGCATCTTAATCAAATACCAATCAGCATTTGACATATCTACATTGAAAAGTGTAATTCACTACGTTTTGATTGAAAATATAGAATTTACAATTTTCATCCCAATTTGTGGCAAGTTATACATTTCTGCATTAAATGATTAGGTTTACTTTTCTGCTAAAAATATGTGATAAAGCATACTTTTTTGAGATTCTTTATATATGATAAGGGTGGGGGTCCTGATGTTCCAGTGGCTTACCCTTACAAAAACATATGGAGTGAACCAATGCGAGCAGCGATCCGTTCACGTTCCGTCAGCAATCCGTTTCAGTTCGTCAAACGGTAAGGGCTACGTTGCAAAGTACTGTACAAGTAGATTTTTAACTCTACGACCACTTTCTTGAAAAATAAAAGAATGGGACAAAACTTTATTCAGAGAGTGCTAGTGCTCGCTGTTAAACTGCTGGCTCGCTCAAGGGGCCTAGTCGGCTAGTAAAACACTGTTGCACTACGAAAAAGATTCAAATTCAAAACTTCTTTAAGAAAAAAACGAACACATAGTTGCCCCTATCATGCAGATGACAGAAAATGAAAAAAAAGCCGTTACAAAACCACGTTCAGTTAAAGAAAAGTATCAAATGAAACCCCAATTGCGTTCTTCAAAAAGGAAACACCGGTGACTTTCAATGTAGCAATGTATTGCATTGTGCACTGTGTATTATTGTTTTTGCTAGACAACCGACTAGATAATAATCAACGATAATTTCTATCGTGGACGCTTTCCACTTTTTACCCTTATGTGACATTTAGATGATTTCAAAGATAGAAAAATAACTCAAGTATTTATCGTTGTAACCCAAAACTGATATGATGTAATCTTTATTTCTGAAAGGTATTAAGTTAAATAATACTCCATTGAAGTGTCAGTATGTACGGTAGCCGTATTACTATGAAATTATTAAGTGGAAGTTTTAATTACGTTTTATACAAACATAAAATATTCAAACATTTAAGACTGAATTATAAGACTTTCAAAACAAGTAGAAGTCTGAAGGCCACTTTCACTTTTAATTTAAAAAAATTCTCCAAAAATTCTCTTTAAAGGAGTTGCATTGAAATTACATGGCGAAATAAATCTTTCTGCTTTGCCAACTGATTTCAGTTTTTATTTTGAAAAATTACTCATTAACAGACCCCACATTTGCATTCAATAATTTTATATGTCCTTCTTTTACGGAATTCATTTTTTCATGTGATAGAAAAATCATAATTATGTGTAATTGTGAAAGAGAAGACACTTTCCATGAGCATAGAGACTGGACTATTTTTATTTAATCGTAAATTGTTTTTTATTTTAATTTTATTTATTTATTTATTTATTGTTTTTTTGTGTTTTGTTTTGTTTTTTTTTAATCAAAATATAACTAACAGTGTGTCCATATCAACTATTTTGGTGCATTTTAAAAAAAATTACTTTCAATAAGGAAAGGATCCCCCAGGCATGCAGTAAGACCTATTCTACTCGTAGTAAAACGTCAGTTGTCATCTTTATCACACAAAAGATCTGATCCAAAAAAAAAACGTGTTTGTTCTTTTTATCATATACTTCACCTATCGATTTTATATCTCAAAACGATAACGATTACAATTCTTAGCAGACGTTTTCGAATAAAAGTTCTGTAAAATTGTCTTTCTTTTCATCTCTTCATAAAGTCCGTACAACCATCACAATTTCCAACAACTCTAAATCCTCTCATTTTTTTGTGCCGCCTGCATCAAGTGCAGGATCGACAAATAGAAGGGACACGGGGAATCTGTCAAAGAGACAACGACTTAAAGGGGAGTAATAACAACTCAAAGCCACCATCAGATCTTCAATGAACGGTGAGAAAACCCAACAACCAACGCCAGAATTGGCCCCTAAATAAAGAGTAACCAAGCTCAGCGAAATAAACATCATTCTATACTCCCATAGACATAAAGTGATCTAACTAGAAAACAGACAAGACACACAAAGGCTTAATAAATTTCCTGAAAGAGGACTAGTCTGGTAGTTTAAAGTCGTGTTCAGCAACGAAAACACTTATATAAAATATAATTGAAATATTTTGGTTTCGAAAGCAATTAGAAAGTTTCTGGATTATCCTTATTACATGTACAGCTATCTACAGAAGTAAAATTTGACAAGATTGTTGACTAAACAAAGACCAAATTAAATGAGCATAAAGCGAGTCAGAATAAAAACTGTTAGAAAAATAACTCAATACCTGCAAGGAAGACAAGTTTAAGATCGTCCTTTACTTCATCATATTCTTTGTTAAATTCTATGGTAATATCAAAGGTTTGTCCCCGTCTGATTACCAGGTCTCTCCTCTTTTCGCTGATATCATACTCGTCCGTTCGATGTTTCCTGCTGTTACTTGGAATGTTTAAGTCAATACCTTCAATTACCAAATCTGGGGTTTCAGGGCAAGGCGCATCTATAAATAAATTCTGATAATGTTTAAACATTGTATGATATATCATTAGCATTGTCTAAACCAATTAATCAACAACAAAATAAGCTGAGACAATTAATACAATTAAGAGCTCCTTAAAAAGGACACTTAAAATTATTCATTTCACAATAGCAGGGGAGTCTTGGGTTTGTTCATCCGTTTAGTTTTATTGTTGTTGATGTGGATTCAAGGTTATTGCGGCGTGAACGAAAATAAATCTTCTGATTATATGATAAACTAAGAATACATTAGATACGCATGATTTTTCAGAATTCTAATCAGCTAAAAAAAATTTGCGACTACATTTTAACATAGGACAATCCTGGAGATTTACTATTGATAACTTATTATAACACAATTTGCCTAAAATGAATTTAACGAAGGTGTTTAATCTTAAAAATAAGGATTTCCTGTTCTTTTTAAGTCATATTTTATTTAACAATTGACAGAAAAATCACTTCAGAACAATTCCATCGACAACCCTACATAAATACAAGCTTCACTTCAGCCGAGATTGGTTTAGTCGTTTCTTTAGCAATACCAAAAATTTCCAAAATACTAAAGGCTTAAAAAATATGCAGTTTATCAATAATAAATAAAAAAAAAAGAATCAGTTTCATCAAATAATAAAGCTTCGTAATTTGTCCTATTTGATTAGGGACCGACCATTTAACTTGAAGGGGGGGGGGCTATGTTTTTTTTCTAAAAAAATAATCTGGAGCCGATTTTATGTGAAAAAAATATTTTGGCTGCCAACATGATGAAAAAAAATTTTCTGTCGAAGGCTTTCTGCCATATTTTGTTCATACACGTGAAAAAAAAAAAAAAATTCTGTCCAGAAAAAAAAACCACCCCCCCCCCTTTCAGGTTAAATGGTCGGTCCCTTATATTGATCATTGACTATTTTATTTATTATTGATAAACTGCATATTTTTTCTCTCCTTTAGTATGTGGTAATTTTTGGTATTGCTAAAACAAACGAATAAAAAAATTTCTGATCTCATTAAGAGCTACAGATTACAATTTTGACAAAACTTATTGGTTAGTTTAAGGGCGTTCTTGTTCATATTTAGTTATTTGCTTTGTCATTGCCATGCTGTCTCAGTTCGACATGACGACAAGTCAGTTTCCTCCTTAGTATGTAAAGAACATGCAAAGCTCCATTTAAACAATACAACCTAGTTATATTGCAACTGTCAAATTAGTGGCAAAATGTCCTTTCAAGAGATGTAATTTTACCCGCCAAGCCGACGTTCTAAGAGACTGCCTGCGGAGTAAGAAACACACTTTTACACATTGTTGTACTTTATTAACAGCAAACCACAAAGACAGTGTATGTAAAACAATTGATAAACAGCACTGCCAATGAAAAGATCTAACATTTGACTGGTCGCAGAAAATTTTCATCCAATCAAATGTGAAATCAGCGATTTCGTGGTATGCTTTCGATGTTTCATACACCCAAATGAACTTGAAATTAAAGAGACCAATGATATATGCTCGCCATCAGCACCATACGTGGACTTATACCTCTATATCGACAACTCTGGACGTCTGAAAACAAAATTTTACGACAAACTTTATGATTTCAACATTTCAATTGTGAACTTCAATTTTTTAGCAGTAATACTTCCACATCACCGGCAAATGACGTTTACATTTCACAACTCATTCGCTATTGTAGTGCCTGTAGTTTGTACAACAAATGTGTCAACGGTTGTCATCATGATTAGACGGATTATTACAATTTTTCTATTTCACAAATGAGAGTATACATCTTTGATTAGATCCAAGATCTACTTGACAAATAAAACTCTAGATCACATTGTAACAGCATTGAAACTATTGACTTCTCACCCCTCATGAACCGAAATCTCGACTGAAAGATTTAATGCATAGATGTGTCTTCCGTCAAAGCGGCGAACGAAGATAAACATACATTGTTATAGGTAGAGAACAATCATAATACGGCTCCGTATCCGAGAAAAATTACCAAGGAATAAGTGATTAAAATGTAAGAGTTTCTGATCGACAATATATTTGCCCATTTTGGAGAACTTGTTTTTCAACAGACAATCTTAATTCTTATGGGCACCTTTTTAATCCGATCTGTTTCTCCACTCATACAAGGCAGAATTCATCGAATGAATTCTTCAAAATATAGTAAAAACTAGCCCTGTCCTTTAATTTCAGCTTCCATTATAAAGATGAAATTTTGTGACTAGGCAATCCTCGCTTTGATGATTTTCTCCATCTATCCAAAAGAGCTCGAAATAAGGGATATTACATACACTGCAATATCGGCCTCACATCTTGAAATTGACGTCAGAGGAACATTAACAGCAAGGCTGTATGACAAACAC
>MJUU01017405.1:25736-55545 GCA_002080025.1 Modiolus philippinarum | reverse complement strand
CATTAGGGCAATCATTTTCACCAATTGAATTTCAAAAATATTTGATTCCAATTTTGGTAAATTTCCTGAAAGTGTCAAAGACCACGTATTTTTTTGAATTCTACCTAGCAACCATGCTGTTAGGGTTTGTTTCCATTAGGGCAATCATTGAAACCATAGTTAAAAAAATTGTTAGAATTAGAAGAAACATTTCACAAACTTGATTTCCAGAATATATGATTCCAAGTTTGGTAAAATTCCTGAAAGTCTCAAAGACTACTTATTTTTTGGAATTCTGCCTAACAACCATATATTCTTTAATTCCTTATGGTAAAAATAGTGACTGTCGATAGTTTAATTTAAAAAAATGTTAAGAAAAATTATTCCAAGGGTCTATAGCTGTTTTCTGTGTCAAACAGGGGGTGCGGGGATCACTGTCGTTTCCGACAGTCATAACTCTAGTTTCTTGATGTTTTCGATATTGCCATTGTCCTTTGATTATACGTTTTTAGACTGACGATTCGGTTCTCACACTTTCTTTATTACCTACTGAAAAACACTCAGTACAATGACAAACCTGGACTTTGCATTGACAGTGTGACGGGTCTCGATTTGTGCTAAATACATGTATGAATTGTCATGATTTTTTTATTTTAAAATTTTTCCCTTAAACCTTTTTACTTTGGTTTCGTTTGGCGATATATATAATTCAAATGAAATTTTCACACTGCAATAAAATAATTTTCACTCTTTTTAAAAAAGAGAAGAGAAGGAAACTGTCGATCACAGAGAATATCTATTTCTTTAAAAGCCGAAAATTAGGTTAGATGCTTCCATTCAACAATTCTTTCAATAACAAATAAAAGGTTAAATTTGGGTGGCAAAAATGACAACACCAATAATATCACAGATACAATAAAACATCTGACAATGCTTTAAAAGCTAACGTTAAAATATAAGAAAAAGAAAGATATCTGACAAAAATGATTTATAATTAAGCAATAGCGGAGCCTGTAAACGGATATTTTGACCATCAAATCAAGATTGACGCCCTCGGGTATTCAAATAATGTACTGTTATTGCGATTCTAATGCAACAAATCAATTTCATGTTCTATTTTTAACTCGTGAATTGTAACAATATAAGGAACTAGACTGAACAGGGACCCTGTTTTGTCCCAGGTGTGTAGATGGTGGAATTTGACGGTCAGTTTTGACCGATCAAAACCTTCGTTATATAAATGTTGCATTAGAATCAGATGATATGTGTTTTAGATTAAGCAGGAGTAATCGTCACCATGGATGATATTCTTGAATATAACATGCTAATACACTATGTGCTTCTCCATTGAGTTAATTCATTTGGAAATTCGTCCAAGGCTGACGTAAAGTTTTAAATTGCCGGGTTTATGAATTGTACTTAGAAGATACATTTTTAGGAAAATATATGGCGTAACAACTAAAGAAATCAAACTTCATAGCATGCGAACATCATGGTTTGGCGGGAGAATTTTCATAAGCTCTCGGTGTTACAGGACGAAACTTGATGAACTTTTTTTCACAAATACTGAAAATAAGTACCTTGTTTTTCGATGGCTGCTCGTCTTCCATGTGACATTGATGATGGGTAAGACATTGACGGGAGTACATACATATATCTATTTCCTTGGCGATGGATAACATCTGTGTATGTAAGGAACGTATGCTCACCAATGCGGCGATGCCGAGGACCAATTATATATACTCGACTCATGACAGCTAAACAATATATAGCATATAATACAGTAATATAAAATGTTTTGATAAACAATACTTAGCAATATTACATATGGTATAAGTTCCTACTAATCTCATTGGCTAATACGCTCACGTGATTTTAAGAATATTCAGTATATTTCAGCGTTGTTCAGGTATATTGACGCCATGTTTCTATTTTTAAGTATACTGACGCTATGCTTCTTTTTTTAGTTTTATTGACGCTACATGTCTGGTTGGACTTTCAGCAGTTTTTCACTAAGAAGGTCTTATGAAGAAATAAATTAATAAATATTGGAAAATGCTTTACACGTTAATAGAAGTTTCCGCCGGGAAAATAAAAGTGGATATTAAAATGTTTTTACAGAGCAACCAATGAAATCAATGAAAATATATTTAAACCGTTGTCAAATGTTTTTATTGCACACTTCACGTAAACACACTAATAAAAAGTCTTACCGTTTGTGTTTTTTTTTATTTGCAAAAGAAGAGAAATGTCGGCATTTATTTATCCTATGAGCACTTATGTAATAACCCATTCTAGATGATGGCAGATCCACACCCGCCTTCAAATAAATGTTCTATTTGTAATTAAATTCCGATGTATTTACAAAATTTTCCTCCACAAAAATGTAATGAGATACCATAAAACTACATTATGTAATATAAAAATGATGGACTTTTCTTCTGTCAATATGTTAAATATGGACCTGTTAGAAATATATTGACATCGGACTTCGTCCTCGGTCAATATAAACCTAATAGGTCCATATATAACATATTGACTTCGTAAAAAGTCCATAATTGATAAATACTTGCTTCATGCTCCTCAGTTCCCTTTATATTTTTGTTTATATCAAATCTCCTGATGTACTTTTTTTGTAAAATCCGACAACAAGAGAGCTCAAATTTGGTAATTAATTAAAAGAACTTTCACTTTAAAGCAAAAGCAATGATTTTTATTGCATTTGTGGCAGCAATTTATATAAACAAAAGTCAAAGAATGTCATCCCTTGGAATAGACTTGTTTGGATGTTGTATTGTCTACATATACTGAACAATTTTTTACCCTGTGTTACAGTTATTAGCAGAAAAGTTTTTTTTAATTCTTTTCCTCATTAATTGCAAGAAATATTGTGTAAAACAATTAAACATTTTCCAACAAGTATTTTGAGAGATGGTTAATGGTGTATTTCTTTCCCTGTCCAGTATGATATAAAAGCTAATTCATAAAAATTCGTTTGTCATTTCTATTAGTTTTATCGTTTTCATTTCTTAGCAGGCTAAGAGAAAGATATAAGATTAGGAAAGTTTTATTTACTAAAGGAACTTGAAAGTTCTTAAGTCAAGAAGCATCACTTTTATTGACGAAAAAGCAAATCTAGTATTAAATCAAAGCTCCGATGGAGCTGAATCTCGAAGCCATGAAATTCTACATGTGGCAAAACTTCGAAGTCATCCAAAGAACTACTGCATACGTCTGCATGTATTAAGTTATAGTCCGCAATACGTGAAAATAATCGGATTGTGTGATTTCGCATGTTGATTTCATTGCTATTATATATTATCAAGCGCAATTGGCCACTTATTGCGATTTTAAAGGCCTAAAAACTTCTTAAAAGGCGACCGCGAAGCGAGAGCCTTTTAGGAAGTTTTCAGTCTTTAAAAT
Organism: Modiolus philippinarum; assembly: GCA_002080025.1. Taxonomy (NCBI): domain Eukaryota; kingdom Metazoa; phylum Mollusca; class Bivalvia; order Mytilida; family Modiolidae; genus Modiolus; species Modiolus philippinarum. Next base: position 52,143 of record MJUU01017405.1, on the reverse strand, counting down.
CGCTGTAACTGGCCAAATTGCGCTTGATAATTAATTTGTGCGAAAATTCGAACGAACAAATAGCGATGTTTGTATTTTGAATGCTACGAAACATTTACTACACTATTTTAAGAATACACACTACAATTTTTTGTAACTATGAATTGGGACATGTTTGACCTAAATAAATAATTTAAATCATAATTATAGAACACCAATCCCTGAATCTATTAGGCACTAATTGATGCTCAAAACAATAAATACGTTACTGACTTTGAAAATTTATAAACGTTATGTTATAAACTCAATGTTATAATACTAAATTAATTGCACTTCAGGACACGTGTACTTAAACTTTAAATATAGATCGCTTCAGCTGTGTGAATACACATCTGACGTGTTTATCGTATGTTTCATTTTAAACCAATAAAAACATCTTGTAAAGGTCAATGGGCGTGTTTTCCCATCAGATATAAAGACAGCCATTCATTTTCTATAAGCAACGAGTAAAAAAACGAGTAATTTGATTAACATGCATATTGTTTTCAGTTTAATAAAACAACCCTGTATTCAACTCAAGAAAATGAAGAAATATAACTTAAATACTAAATGTATCCGATTTTGAAAGGAACTTGCGCACTATATTTGATTGGAAGCACGAAGATCATCTTTTAGAGCTGTTAATAGGCTTGAAGCCTCACGCGGGGCACGTGATTTTTTCTTGCCATATCAATATCTCTCCAGCCATTTCATGGCTTCGAGATAAAAAGGGAGATAAAATCAACTACATTCATTAAACGCCAATATCAACCCTTTAATCATCAGCAATCTTTCATTTTTTTCACTTATGTAGTTTATTTATATGAATATGTTTTTGTGTTTTTAGAATTTTGTTTGTTTTTGTTTATTTTGTTTTTATACTACGCCTTCATTGAAGAGTTGTAATTGTTTTGCTACAACTGAATAATTCAAATTCTTTTATTCGTAATATATATATATATATATATGCCCATTCAACAACCTATTTTTTTTTAAATATACTTTATAGTAAAATAATAAAAATATTCCTAATGGAAAGCATTTTTATTAATTAAGAATTATATAACATACCTGCATTCGAACCAATCTCTGCATTCGAACCAATCTCTAGTAAAAGAACTGTGAAAATAAAGGCACTTTATACTACAGGTATTTAATAAAGAGCCGGGTTTTTAAATCCACATCACATGTTTGGACGAAACAGTTATTGTCGACCCAGTATAACCCTATTTTAACTGAATTTATGTTTGAGTTTCCATGACTGGTAGCGGCAGTCCAATTTGCATAATTTGTGTGTTCGTTATAACTTCACAATCAGAAACATTTAGTCTTCAATTTTAATTTCATACTTCCTTATTCTTTAAGACATGTTGCAAAGTTGCAAAGTCTGGGGGAATGAAAAGAAAACTTTGACAAGTTCGATGATTTCGACTTTCCAATATTTATTTGGGGGGGGGTATATTAATTGTGTGTGTGGTTTTTTTTTGTTTGTTTTTGTTTTTGTTTTTGGTTTTTTGTTTGTTTGTTTGTTTTTCTTTGTTTTGTTTTTGTTTTTGTTTGTTTTTTAGCAGTGATATTCTGTCATCCCCGGCATATTGCGTCTTAACTAAACAATTCATTCGCAATTGTTGTGACTGTCGTTGGTACAGTGAGTTATACATCAAAGTTATGTTCAATCACTAATGCAATTGTCACTACAGAAGTTTTACAGTCGTCACCGTGTTTTTACAGGTCGTTACAATGCTTCTATTTTTCTAATTTCTAGCGAATTTCACCAACGCCTGACCGGTGTGATAAAAACATTTCTCATCTGTAGAGAGAAAACAACTCACGTGAAACTTCCCGCCAAATCTGTTCGTAACACAGTCCATGGTGTTTTACATTATGTCATTAGAGAAACATTTTCTACAACTTAAACACGTTAATTATGAAATTTCTCACATCTTGTTAAATAGATTTTCATTTTTTAAAAAACTCGGCAAGCCTCGTTTTCAAACATTTGAAAAATTTATTTAACTCGATGTTAGAAATTTCATAATCAACTTAGTGCTCGTTGTAGAAACTATATTTCACAAATGAAAATAGACATCTTTTGTGTAGATCCAGAGTTTATCACCAAACTGACAAACACCGACTTTCACAAAACCGGACTTTTCATTGGCTGTGTGACGGGTGCATCGCGTGGATTAGATCATGCTTACCCTTCCGAAGCAAGTGATGATACCTCCAGTATTTGTGGGGTTCACACTGCTGATGCTTTAGTTTTGTGGCAGCAATGCGTTTTTGTTTATTTGTTTTGTCTTTGTAAGTTTGTCTAAATAATTACCGTGGTTTTGGATTTTTTGATTTTAGATTTCCCTTTTCTCACTTTTTGTTTCTGTATTCGTTTGCCGATGTATTTTCTGGTTTTGGTGATTTGTGAAATCTGAAAAATCGTCAGGATTTAATCCTTTAATTGCAGAAATGTCCATTGATTCCGTTTCTTCTCATAATAAAGAAAATCACATCACATCTTACAAAGTAAGCAGCTATACCAGTTAAATCATATTCAATTATATCATCTTCTAATAAACAAAACTGTAAAGTTTGAGTAAAATCTAAAGAGGCGCGTTTTCAGTTTATAGCTATATAACTGATAATCAGAGTTTTCTTCGGAAGCTTGTTCATTCACTGATTCCCCATATATTTCAGTATTCACATGTTTAATATTTGCTCTTTGATACACATTTCATGTTGGCAATGCTTATTTTTTGGTTGACCTTATTTGATAAATTTGGGCTAGATTCGAATCAAATTTATATGTTTATATTACTGTAATGACTGATCATATTATTGCCTTTGCCACCTGCCTTTTTGTCCTTGCCTTTTGCTTAAGATTTAGTGTTTGTATACAGTTTCTGTTTCAATTTAGGATCTGGCAAAAAATAATGAAAAAGGAAGAATAAAAGGAGAATTTTCACAAAATTAACGTCCAAAAACATCCCTACATAGAAATTTCAAGAATAAAAAAAAACAAAAACATTTGACCAAAATGAATAAACATATAAAATGAAATAACAAAAATTCACCTGCAGCACGTATCAGTCTGTAAATCTTCTCTTAATGCTTTTATGAAATCAAAAGCTCAGAAATGTAAGTTCTAAATACTTGAAAATGTAAAAATAAAGATATTGGTAATTTTAAAAACAGGTATTTATGGTTTACTTTTTGAAAACTAATTTCCTTTAAGGTGGTTTGGGGAACTAAGCGAAATCCATCAGAATTTTACAATAGTTTGCAGAATTAAACTTCAAAAATTGAACTTCCAAAAAATAAAACAAAAATTGGGGGTCACGGACTATATAAGTCCACACTCTTGCGCCGAAAATATGGAATTTTTAGTTGAAATGTAAAGGAAAATTATCATTTTTAAAAAAAAATTTTCCAGTTACATCCATGAGAATTTTTATTAATTTTGGATATCGTTATCCCCTGTATTGGACTTTCTAAAAACAAAAGGAAAACCTTATTATGTAATTATTTCACAAAATCAAAATTTTTATAGTGATTTCTTTGCAAAATATTTTTTTTTAAATTACCTGCCTTGTTGAAATTTTCATTTCAAAGAATTTTACAGTATAATTACTATTCTGAATTTTTCGTCTAAAATTTATGCTAAACTTAGAGAAATGGGCCTATAATTTGAGTTTTAAACGAAATATTTTAAAGATTTGTCCAAATTTTGAAACGTTTGTATACTTCTTTTATGAAAAATACCTATCAAAGCATGAAACATGAAAACAAAATGGCGGAATACCACTGATCCACTTTAATCACGTACTTCGATGTTGTCTTTTCGTTTTTCTCTATTTTTCTCTATTTTTAAAAATGGTCTTATTACATTCATCCTGAATGAGGTAAACTCAAACACCTTTAGGTATCTCTATTGCAAAAACTAAGTCTTCAGTTGATTTTGGTGTTTCCTTTAATTTGTGCTGTTCTTACTAAAATATATATCTGGTTTTTCAAATGTTTAGATTTGATCGTACTGCCGAGACATGAATTGTCGACATGGTCATCTGAAAACTAGAATTAACTGTAATCATTATCTAAAAATATAGCAATCATTTAGTCTCCTTTCTATAAATTCAAAATAGCCTGAGCCAGAATTTATGATAGAAGTAAAGCAATTTAAATTTATAAGTGATTAACCAAAAAAAAAAAAAAACTCCGCTTGGGTAGATCTATACATTGCTGAATCCACACTTCTGATAATTGGTCTTGTTGATAAAAGATCGTGGTCAGTGCAGACGAAAGAGCAACGGAAAACGCTTGAAATTTACGAAAGGTTTTACATTTACGACTTTTGTCGATATTGACTGAAGGTCTGTCAGTTTTGATTAATCTTAAAGAGAGTTTTGACTGGATATAGTTGTTCCAATATCAGTTTACTTATAAGAAAAGAATCGATAAAAGAGGTGTCAAAAGTTTTTATGCTTAACAATTGATCATGAAATTGGTCTCAGAATTTCAAACTATTTGGCATAAGTTATAGTGGTTTAGTTAAGACTGAAATTTGCCAGTTATATGTTTGTTGACGATCGATACAGCATCCTTGGGGGAAATTAACATTTATGTAGCTAGCAATGAATTCCACTCAAACAAGTGCCAGGGGTCGTCTTGAAATGTCTGAGCTCATTTTGAAGTCCTCCTAAGTACTTAACAATCAAAACAACAAGGAAATCGTTGTTCAATTGCTTGTTATGTTTTGTGTATTTGTAGAGACTCTCACTCATACTTTCATTGTATGTCTATCATATCTATTCAGCAAAGACAAAATCCTATGTAAATGCATTAAATAATTTAAAAGAGTACAAATATCACTTCAAATATCCGTTTTTTTTTTGCTAAAAAGAATATCTATATCTTTTATTTTTGTGCATTCAGACTGACAGTTTCACTCTAGCATGTCTCAAATTGACAACCGTCAAATTACATTGAAATCATTGTCAAGAATAAATTCGATTCTTAATCAATTACCTCTTCAGCAATATTTACCCTGTTTGCTGCACTACAACAAAACTTGTTGATATTTTGAACGTATTTGCTATAGGAACATACATGTTTATTTCGTTGAACTTGATTACTCTTTATTCAGGGGCCGACTCCGACCTGCCGTTGGGTGTGGGGTTTTCTCACCTTTCATTGAAGATCTTATGGTGGCTTTGAGTTGTTATTACTCCCCTTTGGGTCGTTGTCTCTTTGACACATTCCCCGTTTCCCTTCTTTTTTCTATTACTTCATGTAATCACTTACAAGTCAACAGACATAAACAAATTTGCAAAATTTGTATTTTTTAAAAGACAATATAACTCACACTAATTTAGATATAGATAACGGTGCTTGTAAAACTATTAAAATCAAAGACTGAAGGTCTTGAGAGTCGCTTTATTTGAACACAGAACCAAATGAGGGTACTTGGTCATCAGATATTTATTAATTTATTAATTTCCGTTTTCATATTTTTTCCCTTTAAATCTTTAAATTGGTAATGATCAAAGATGGGCAAATCTGTGAAATTCTGCCAAATCTCGCGGATATTATGATTTAATTGTCTAACTTAATTGCAAAAAAAAAAAGTTCCCGTTATCGAAATAAAATTTTCAATACCCATATTTTACACCCTTAAGGTGAAGCAAGCATATAATAATACAAAATACATGAACATACATACACATCTGGAGGTAAAATTTCACATACATTTTTTTTTCAAATTTTAGTTGTTTGCATTTCTAGATAAGAAAAAAAGGAGTTTGAAACCTTACAATTAGCGTAGTTGTAAGTTTTCGTTTAATTTTGTGTCTTGTCCCCGGTTCAAATGTCAACATCTTCGCTGATAATAGTGGACGGGAAAATTATGCTTACACTGTACTGGAAGGCAATCTGGTTGCTTAAAAAATTATGTTTGACTGGCATTTGAAGGTAAACAGTGCACTATAATGACCTAATCTAAACTTTATATATAGAGAATTAATCACTGTCAAGATTAACATTTAACAGATGGCGTGTACACAAATAGCTGTTTATACTGTGTAATATGCACTGACCAAAAATCTCTACGCATTAAATTCAAAATCACTAGTAATATCAAAAAAAAACTTCGAACTAATAACGTTTGTATTCATTAAAATTTTTCTGTGTATATTTAGAAATTTAAAACACATCATAATCTATTACTGTTAGCATTAAATTTGTCAAAACTGAAGATTTCTTTTCTCAGCGTAGGTATGCAATATTTTGAGCAAAGCGTATACCAAGGTCACATAAAACCTTACTTTAAACAAGGTAAATGAAATCTTTAAGTAGCCCTGTTCACACTCTGAATCCCCTAAAAGACGACGATGCAAATCTCCTGTCCTTGCATTAGGTAGAAACAATCTTTACAAAGTACAAATTCTTATACATATACAGATATGCTTTCAACTTGGAAGGAAGGAATCCATAATATTCGGAAGAGACTTCATGCACTTTTTAATGTAGATTACATGTATAAGACTTTCAAGAGATCTTCTGCAAAATATAACAGATCAGTCGTTTGAATATAGAATCAAAACTGTTGATTTTTCTTGTTGCAATTCCTGTTTCCAATTCACGTCTCAAGATATATAAAATCTACTATGAAAACTATGTTCTTTCTTCAAAACTGGCAAACAATCTAATGCCATGAATAATCTTGCTCGTCAATGACCCCAGCGTCCTAACAACAAATACACATTTTATTTGGCATTATTAGCATCAGGATTTGTTTTGTTTGATAAAATATTCCCGTTTATTCATATATGTTAAAAATTGATACATGTGGTAAAATGAGTGGCTGTTTTTTTTTATCTCAGATCACGAAACATTTGGAAGACCATAATCTCAAACATGTTAAAAACTGGTAGAGAGCACATTACCAATAACTAAATGGAAAGCCAAATTAGCTGTAGACGGAGCTTTGCATGATGGAGATACTTCTTAGTTTTCAACAAAATTAAGATTTAAAATTAAATAGGTATTATTAAAACGAAACAGAATACAAAAATGTAAGTGTTATCCTTGAGCAAATCTATATTAGACCAGTTTTGGAATATGCATGCGAAGTTTGGGATTGGGGTCTTAAATTCAGACAAACTGGAAAAACTTCAGTTGGAAGCAGCTAGAATAGCAACTTATTTATCAACAATCTGCATTACTATGAAATTGTATGAAGAAGTGGGTTGGAAAAACTTTCAGATAGGAGAAACAGACGAAAACTGCATTTATTTCATAACATACAAAATGGAAATGCACCACAATATTTGAAGGATATTGGGAAATGGGAATGACATATATTGCATTTCTGTAGATTATCCTTAACAAAAGAATCTTTCATCCCGTGGACAATAACTTAATAAACAAGTTAAAACTGTGTTTGGATTCAAACACAAAAGTCTCCCAAACGAACTCCAGTATCAGAATTCCAAGTGTAAATTTGATATCTATATGTCCTATCAAACCCTTCTGTAATGCTTCATAAAATTTGAATCACTACCAATTTTCCCGCTTGTTTTCATTTATATAGCAATGGTCCTCATTTTTTACTTTTTTGCCTAAAATAAGTTCAACACTTCAGAAACAACCTTTCTGTATAATTTTGTTCCATATGGAACACAATACTAATTTACTGCCTTTTTTTATTTCCATGGTAATGGGCGCAATTTTGGAAAATTTTCACAGAGAAAATGAGTTGTAAACTTCCTAAACAACCTTTCTGTAAAAGATGGAATAATTTTGCAAAGCACTTGAATTTTCCCGCCTTTTTTCCATTTCCATGGCAACAGCGACAATTTGGGAAAATTTTAATAAATAAGGTTAGACAAGTAGGTTCCTTGTTGAAGTTCAAAAATGCTTTAAGAAAAAATACAAATCAAACAATATTATTTTGTTACATATATTAATATTGTAATCGGGACAAGACTTCATAAGTTTGCATAACCTATCCCTTAAACTTTTTTGTAAATGGACAAATAAAATAAGCTAAAACCAGCTGATGTAAATAAAAACTTTAAATATTTTTTCACTAAACATTATGATCTTAGGATTAAAAATAATCGTAGGGCGATGGGATGCCGTAGTCTTAAAGTGAAAAGAAGTGAAATAAAGCAAAATTGTAGCAGTAAATTACAAAAAACAGGATAACAGCAAACACCTTCAATGGCCAAGAACTACAATTACATGCCACAATTTACAAGCAAACTGCACCAGAAAAACAATAATGAAAACAAGAGACAAACATAAATAACGATAGGAACGATAGCATTTGATTCTCTGCTTGTGCTTGTGGACTGTAAGTCCCCGAAGGTATTCACCAATCAAGTAGCCAGTACTAAGGTTCTTGCCGAAAACCGATTCTATCTGAAACTTGCAATACTGAATTTAAGAAAATTTATTTCAAACCCTAAGGATTGTCCCCCTCTTGCATAGCTATGTCCTTAGTTGATTTCGGCTTTCCTTTTTGATCATATTGGTAATTTGTTCTCTTTCAGCTTTTACAAATATTTCGATTAATGGAATTCCAAATGTTTTGATTTGATATGCACTGAAGAGACACAAGTTGTCGAAATGCGCATATGCAGAAATTTAGTTCATAGTAGGTTCGGTAATTTGTTATCCATTAACACTTTAATACATGCCAACGTTTTAGTGAATCAAGGGTCCATTAAGGCCATTACAATAAAACATAATTATTACATAATCTTGCACATATATTTAACAGTAAAAGGTGTTAGTTTGTATAAGTAATTGCGAAAATGTAGGAATTAAATGCAATTCACGTCTCAAGATAATATAAATCTACTAAGAAAACTATTTTCTTTCTTTAAAACTGGGAAACATAGTTAAAAAATCTAATGTCATGAATAATCTTGCTCTTCGTTGACCACACGGACCTTAACAAGAAGTATATAATGAAGGTGGCATTATTAACATAAGGACTCGTTTTGATAGATACCGTATAGCGGGTTATTTTGACGGGTGTAAAATTTGGCGGTTTTAAAGAGAAAATGTATATGAAAAATTTTAGCGGTTTTTATTTTCGAGATTTCGTAAAATATATAATAAAATATTTCCCTTGTTACTGAAAAGAAGTGAGTTTCAGTTTATAAAAAGTGTTGATCTACATCAAATATTAAAGGACAAATTTATTAAATATTTTTATTGCCATTAATCAATTATTTCGTATATTACATGTAATTTATATTAGTGTGAATTTTCAGCAATTTTAAATATTTCCACCTACACAGCTTAGCCTGAATACAAACTTTAGACATGAACCATACATAGAGATACCGGAGATGATAAATTCAGCGACATTTCCCACTTTTTTCATTTCCGCGACATTATCCTTTCAGCGACAAAAAACATATTAATTCAGCGACATTCTTTTTTATAAATTCAGCGACATTTACCTGTAAAACTAGGAGTTGGAGTAGGATTTTTTGCAGGATATATATTATTTACAGTCACGAATTTATTGTTCATAGTATTAACTATAGATGTATTAGCCATAGATTTGGCTAATACATAGACTATGTATTAACTTATGATTTTAAAATTGGCGATGGTTTACACTGTCGAATATTTTATCGCTGTATCTTTCTATATTCATACTTATTCGTGCATATAGATTTCAGATCTTTAAGGTTTGTTTAATATTGAGCCAGAAATTAATGCAGAGATCTCCATGTATATGTCTTGTAAAGTTTGTACTTGAACTACAGGCCTTCTTTACATACTTATCCGTCTCCAATTCCAGGTTTACATATTTATTTTACGTCAAATAAAAATTGTACAGTATTTGATACTTCATGTCAATTTATAGTTTGTTTTTTTTTTTCTATCAGAAAATGCGTCGCTGAATTCATATATAATACGAAGAAAAGACGTCGCTGAAATGATATACGGAATTACTCAAAAAATGTCGCTGAAGTAATAGTCGCTGAAATGATAACGTCGCTGAATTTATACGCACCCAGAGATACTTATTAATTAATTTTCTAGGGTAATAATTAAAAAAAAAGATGCTATAAACTTCATATACATGTTTAAATATATAAACTGTAGAATAAAATTTGGCGGAATTTATTTTGGCGATTTAAGCTGGACCGCTAAAATACGCCAGAATTAGCACCCCGCGAAAATAACCCGCTATACGGTAAACTATTCGCCGTTTATTCACATCTATCAAAAATGTATTTAAGTGGTAAAATCAGTGGCTGAATTTTTTTATCCCAGATCACGAAAATGCATTTCAATAACTAAATACCGAACTAACTGTAAATTTAGTTTCTGCATATGGCAATTTATGTCTCTTCAGTGCAGATAAGATCTAAACATTTGGAAGACCATAATCTCAATTATATTTAAAAAATTGATAGATAGCAAGTAACCAATAATATTTAAATGGAAAGTCATAATCAGCTGAAAACAGAGCTTAACATGAGGGAGATACTTCTTAGTTTTCAACAAAATTTACAAAAAATTAGATATGGCAAATTTCCAGATAAAATCGGCTTTCGGATCAGCACCGAGGTACTGACTACTGGGCTGTTGAATAACCTCGGGGACTAAAAATCCACATTGATTTTATTAAGACAGTGTATATAGCAAATAACTAAATACCGAAGTTACTGTGAATTTACTTTCTGCATATGCGCATTTCGACAACTTATGTCTCATCAACACAGAAAATCTAAACATTTGGAAGACCAGAAACTCAAAGATGTTTAAAAACTGATAGAGAACAAATAACCAATATGATCAATGACATGTTAAACAGTTTTTGAGAAGATTTAATGCATTCGCCAATTTCGTATGCTGGAGAAAATAAATTCACCAGAAATTGGTCATAACTCTTAAAGCCACTAGCAGATATGTTTTGATCATTTTTGGCATTTTGATCTTATCACCATCTTAACAAGCTTAACACGATTTTGTTAAGACTGTATAGGATATTCAGTCGTATTTCAAGATAATTGCTTTCAAGGACGATCAAGATCTGTTCAGTTTATCAAGATAAAAGCGTTCAAGGGCGATCAAGATATATAAAGTTTGTCTACATCAAACAAGATCGAATCAAGATCTTGTTTGATCTTAACAAACTTAATTCGTCTTGATTGTTCCTGAACGCAAATAACAAGTCAATCTTGTTTCATCTTGAATTATCTTAACACGTCTTGATCGTCCTTGAAATCAGTTATCTTGAAAACCAACTTAAACTCTAACACTGTCTTAACAAAATTGTGTTAAGCTTGGCAAGATCATGATAAGATCAAAATGGCCAAACAAGATAAAAAAATATCTGCTAGACACCATAGAAAATAAAAAGTCGACTTTTTGTTTTGATATGTTTCTTGAAGTTGTCAAAGATGAAAACCAAGAATTTATGACAAACCCGAGGATTTTAATATTCGTACTGTGTTACAAGTAATCAAATTACCAAAAAAAGACATTTACTTTCTAAAGATAAAAAAATAGCTTATAAAAAATCCTCCTTTAAGTATTGATGTTGCTCTTTTGCTGAATAACCCATATCAAAGTCGATACTTACATTTTATATATCCTAGACAGCTGTGTATTAAAGACAAAAACGAAAAATAAACGTCGACTTATGGTTTGATCTTTATCTCGAATTTGACAAACATGAAAACCCAAAATTTATGAAAAACGCAAGGAGTTTAATTTTGGTATTGTGAATTTCCCATTCATGAGAAGTAACACCCTTTCTGTCCTGCATACGGTGTATTGGTATTTCAGTTTATCCGATTCAATACAGAATTCTCATACCTACGTGATACGTTTATAACTAACTCAGCCATTATAGAATTTATTTGGATATTTCAATGCTAAATATACATAAAACGCATCAGTTGAATGATAGCGGCCAGATATTGATTCAGACATCTACGACTTATTCAATTTAGTCAGGTGCTATTTTTGTCTTCATGACAACACTTTAATAGACCAACGTGGAGTGAAGTCCTGTTTTTTATATGTGACAGTACCTAAAAGTTCTTTACACCAAAATTCGTGTCTAGACAATACTATACATGTACATGTACACATGATTGGTTATTCTATAGTAAACCATACAGACCTTTGTATGTTTGATTTATTTTTATTTTGTTCAAAGAAAAGTGTTTAAACATATCAAATAAAGGGAAAATTTGAAACTAAGATACCAAATACTGATTCAAATTAAGATTCAAAGTTAAATAAAAATAAAACGAAACAGAATACGAAAATGAAAGTGTAATCCTTTATGTTAACAAACATTACATAATTTTTCTTTGAACATTCTGAAAGTAGGGTTAAATCGTTGGGCAAGCGGTTGCCTTAGTCTTAAAGTGGTAAGGTATATAGTAGTTGAAGTGAAATAAAGCAAAATGGTATCGGTAAAGCATTTTATTTTTTCATTCACTTTAATTCATGTCAACGTTTTAATTTGTTCTCTAAAAGCTTTTACAAATATTTCGGTGTAAGGATTTCAAATGTTTTGATTTGATCTGTACTGATGAGACACAAGTTGTCGAAATGTGTATATACAGAAACAAAAATTAACAGTAACTTCGGTATTTTGTAATTTAACCAATCAAGGGTTCATTAAGGACATGATAACAAAACTTAATTATTTACATAAACTTACACATATATGTTTCAGTAGATAGGTGTAATTAGTTTGTTTAAGTATTACTGCAGTACTGAAATTTAGGAATTACATGTAATTCCTGATGCACTTAGTAAATACATGTAATTCCTGAAATATCGTAGTAATTATCAGTAATTTCTGATGATAATTACTGATTTCTAAATGGATTTTAATACTTATTAACTAAACATTAAATATAGTTTGGAAAATAATAAGAACATGAGAAGTAATAGATATTGTGAGTTCAGAAGATCACTGAGCAGTAGAATTATTTAATTGCTGCTGGAAACGGACATAAAAATTTCCCATAATTGTTTAATTTGTAATAATAAAAGTGACAGGAGAAGCTTACATTTTATTCTTAGAATGAAAATTCTGTGTACGAAAAGAACCACATTACAAATGAAAACAAATGTTTCCGAGTCATGAAAGTTATTGTGCTATTGACAAATTAAGTGAACAAATAATTGAAATTCGAAAATAAAATAATTCATTAGATGATTTTCCGAAAGAACGTTAAACGAAGGTTTTAGTACATTGTTGTAATTACAAAAGAATCTTAGTTCCATTGGGTACAAATTGTGAATCTCTTTTAGCCGATCTGTAGCGTATTAAGAATGATATTTTGTCACTAAACAACCCTACCTATTTGATTTTCTTCTATATCTGTCCAAAAGAGCTCGAAATTAAGGATACTACAAGCATACATCATTCCTTGACCTTCATCTTGAAATTGACAACAGAGGTAGGCTACAAACAAGCCTGTATGACAAACGCGATGAATTCACTTTTACCATAGTCAACCTTACTTGTATCAACATTTCAACAGCGCCATCATAATGAATTGCATCTCCCGAACTCATCATAAGGGCCTGTGGTAGAAACAGTGACTACAGTGATAGAGTTCGGTTGCTGCTCACAAATATGCTACATAAACAAGGGAATATGTTGCCCAATAATTGGAGTCATCACTAGAGAAGTAATATGGTCGACATTGCAATCTTGTAAACCGCTTTTGGATGTCTGTTCCCCAGATGTCAACAGATCTTTATCTTTTACATCTAAAGTTAACTTTTCCTCGACTCGATTTGACTTTACTACCGGAATTGTCATGTTCAACGCGGCGGCTGTCTTAGAAGAAGCAGGAGATGCTTACTCTACCGGTGAACCTTATTTTACAAATGTTTTTTTTATTTAGTCCGGGTTGTTCATCTGTATGTATGTCTTCATTTTCTTATGTGTGCCGTACTCTTCTGAGTAATGAACAATCTTTGTATAGTACCTCTGATACCTCGGTCCTATAAAGTTTGGTTTAATTTGCTTCAGTGGTTCAAAGGGGATGATTTAAATATGAATTTTTTATAGGCAAATGTCAAACTATGTTCAATTCCGTGCTGACAGTAATGTTTTTTGCCTAATCGGAACAAAATTAGGAGTCGTAAAGGACCTTCCCTACATCATTCCATTACAGTTTAGTTAAATTTCCTTGAATTGTTTCAGAGCATATGATGAGAATGGAGTTTTCCTATAAGATCTAATGCTGAACTAAGTTCCGCGCTGATGGTCATGATTTCTTTCGGATCGGAACGAAATGAGCAATCTTTGTATAGGACCTTCCATGCATCTTATAATATAACAATTATGGCGAGTTTGTGTTTGTGTTTGTTCGTGTGAGAATTTCTCATACGTTTACTAATTCATTTATTTTTTCAATTTGGCTGTTCAATATCTTCATTGTTTTTGATCTGTACACAATATTTTTGCCCTTTCAACCTAATCTGCATCTATATCAAATATTTGTAGGCAGACAATGCCCGGTTTTACTTTTTTCTCATTGACCGCTCCCAACGTGTGTTGCTTCAATGACATATTTTAGCTGCGATCGATTTTGCTCAACATTTTTGTCAAGAATACCGCTTAAGTGCACGCAAGGGGCCTTCTTGATCTGGCTTGAGGGGTGAATATTGTTCACCTCTGGTTGAAAACCCTGAGGCCACATCAAGATGAAAACTATGCGAAAATAAAACTGTTTTACTATAAAAGAATTTTCTTACAGGAGGTATAATAATTGATATTATTGATTATTTGGATTTCGTTTGGTTTGATGCATTTTAAACATTTTTTGAAATCATGAATTTCCTTTGTTTGGGTTCTAGTGCTGCTGATGAGGAATAAATTTCCGAAATGGCCATACAGCTCATTAAAATTATTGCAGTTGGAGTTACATATGTGTTATGGTCTCATGTTCATTTACTTCATATCCTTTTGTAAAATATTTCCAACAATTGAAATAAGGCACAAGTACTCATTGTTGGGTAAATCCCAGATACTAACATAATGAAGAAGAAAACGAATCAATCATATGACAAATGACTGCGGAACATGTTGGTGCTATAACAAGATTTTGAGTGATATTAGAAGTGCCCATTAGATCATTATGTGATTTGAACAGATTGAAAGATTTACAAAAGCCATCTCTTGGTGAATTCGCCGTTTCAGAAACTGAGGAATTGTGGGTACAGAGATTGTCTTTGAAATTTTGGTGTACGGACAATCGATTTTCAACCAATGACGTTATGTTATTTACGTTCCTGACCAATCAAAATATTTTGGTGTACGCTCTACCCACAAACCTTTAGTTTCTGAAACGGAGAATTGCTATATGGTCGTCGAGAGTATACACTAATACTTAACCTTTCAAAAGACATATACAGAGTTTGATCAGATAAAATGTTTAGTATTTAGAAATGCTAATAAATATCAGCAACAAACAGTGTCAAAGGTACTAATTCGAACCTGTATTTTGGTCGTTTTTCCTCCATGAAAGTCGAAAAACGGCGTTAGAATATCGAATGAACAAAGAATAAGTGGATTACATATTTCAAGTCCCGATATATGGCAACAATAAGAACACCTGAAGACGGGAGACCAAAGATACGATACACCAACCTAATGTACCTAATGTATCCTTGGATTGTTCTTTTTAGACTGACGGTTCGGTTCTCACTTACTGTACCAACATCATAAATATAGTTAACACTTAAACATTCACAGTGTATCAGGTGCTCCTGAAGGAGACAGAGAGTCATTCCAAGGTAAAGTCAAAACTGAAAACAGATCAGGGAAGACTTGAACTCTTACTAATATAACCGTTTAAATTTCTACACTTCATATCTATATGATGTGATGGTGGTGCCCATAGAATTTTGGAAAGGACGAAAGAGGCAAAGGGGAAGCATATCTTTGACTTAGCAGTTTGTGTTCTTTTTTAAAGTCTCTGGATAAACAACATGCTCTACAGTAACGAATCAGCTGTGAAATATACATTCTGTGTGCTTTATAGGTGAGCTTTATTGCTGCTAAAATGAGAAAGTTCACAACTGAAAACTCTGAAATCACCATGCTATATAGACTTGAATTCAGACGTCTATCAATGTATAAAAGAAGATCAAGGTATGAATAAGATTATATATTATATTGTGAGCTCACTGTAGTTCCAATGTAAATATTCTTTAAATTGTTGATCAATCAGAGATTATACATTGTCTATTTATTGTCGACTGAACTTATTTTTATTTATTTGTTTTTGGATTTGTTTGTTTGTTTGTTTTTATTTGTTTGTGTTTTTTATATCTAATTGTTTTTCTTTTTTTTTTCTTTTGATTATCTTTTTTTTTGTGTATAAATTTTTTTTGTTGTTGTTGCTGTTTTTTTTGTTGTTTTTTTTAAGCCCCTTGTAAACCTGCTGTTTTTTTTTTGTTTTTGTTTTTTTAAGCCCCTTGTAAAACGTTTTGCTTCATATCATACGAATGAACGAACAGGTCAGAAAAAAATCTATACATAATTTCTTCCCATTTGAATCCCTCTTGTGACTTGAAAATTCGTGGAAATCATTCCGTTGTAACATTAGTAACGCAGCCTGCATCATTGGCAATTCTGTTATGTAAGATATACATAGGGAATAATACATGGCAAAATCCGTATCACATGTCGTATCATCCCGAGTTACCAATATCAGCCCGAGGGCCTCTGGCCCGAGGGATGATATTGGTCGAGGGATGATACGGCATGTGATACGGATTTTGCCATGTATTATACAGTTTATCATATATTTAAACAGAGGACTACTTAATACTTAAAAATGGAATCCGTAAGAGAAAAGCAAGTATTTTGTGAAAAAAAAATTCAAATTGGGTGGAAAGGACTGGAAGTATGGTATAAAATCTAACATGTAAAAGAAAAAGGTTTGCTAGATTTTTTAAATTGACACCAAAATTCACGCCAAACAAATTTTTGTTACCCTTCAAACATTTTTTTACCCCCCAAATTTTTTTTACCCCCCAAAAAAATTACCCCCCCCCATTTTTTTTTAACCCCACTTTCATTTTAAAAAATATGTCGAATTAAAAACAATTTTTTTTGGAGAAGGGTATGATACAGGTCTAGCCATGCGATAAAGGGTATGCGATAAAGGGTAAGCCATGCGATAAAGGGTATGACGTCATAGTGTGAATACGGAATGAAAGTCATGTACTGTATCACATATTCAAAACGTCTGTATTTATTACTAAACATATGATAAATGATTTTAATGCAGCAATTATGTAACAGTTTATATGACTGGTTACACGTGACAGTCAGTTACACTATGTGTAAGTTCCCTGTCTAGGAGGGTTCCTATACACTACATTTGACCGTCAAATGTACGATTGACACCCCCCCCCCCCATTAATATAATGTTATTTATTGCTTAAATATAGCTGTCCCTCACCGAATAATGTCATCTAGCCAAATAATGCCATCTGAAAGTTTAAACAAGTATAACAACATGGTATATGACGTCTAGTGTTTTGACAACAAATCTGAAGAAAACATGAACATTATTCATTATCTAGAAAATAATTCCACCCCGAACGTACGCACGAATAAGCAAAATGTAAGCAAGACATAATACTTTTATGATGGTAATCTTTTTCAGCTTTGCGTGGGGCTTTTCCTGAACATATATATGACATTCAAGGATCATCTTACACATTTGTTTGTCCACATAGAAAAAACCAAACCAACAATGTATTGTGGAGATTTACAAATAAATTCGGAAATGTTTTTCAAATAAGCGATGGTGATGTTTTAAGTCCCTCCTATCCAGCATATGACAGAGTGAAACTTGTTGGAGATCACAGTTCTGGGGAATACAACTTGAAACTCTCCGGCCTGAGAGAAAATGATGAAGGAACTTATCAATGTACTGTTTTGTTGAATCAGCAATCATTCTTCTTACAACTACAAGGTACTTTATATAATAGCTTCTAGATCGTTTGAAAAATTACATAGATATTGTCTAAATACCTTTTTAGTCCTTCTTAATTAACGAAGGTTGCATTCACAAGATATACTGTAAAAATGCATATGATTTTTCACTTTTCTATCCGTTGCTGTAAACTTACATTAAAATCAGAGATTGGCTAAGGTTATCATATGTGCTAGAGAACATAGATCAAGGACTATTTTTGAGGTAAGTTTGATGATTCAATAACAAATACTAAGGGACCGACCATTTAACCTGAAAGGGAGGGGGGGTTAAGGGTTTTTTTTTCTGGACACAAAATTTTTTTTCGCGCGAAGCACGAAAAAAATTAATTTTTTCACGTGTATCAACAAAATATTTTTTTTTCAAAATTAACATTATTTTTTTTTTGGCAGAAAGCCTCCTTCAGAAATTTTTTTTCACCATTTTGGCAGCCAAAATATTTTTTCACATAAAATCGGCTACCAAATATTTTTTAGAAAAAAAACCATAGCCCCCCCCCCCCCTTCAAGTTAAATGGTCGGTCCCTAAGTGACAAAGTAGAAAAACATTCGAAACTGTAATTGCAAATGTGACTAATTACAACAGTATCTATAACACAAACATTGATGTCTGCATGTATATCTAATTGTCCGTTCATAGAAAATAGAATAGCAGAGAAAAGACAAATTTACCAGAGCAATATTTCAGCTTGCACTCTTACACACGTACTACACACGTACATGACCTCTAGAATTAACCTTTTCGTATTTATATACCCAGAACCATTTTCATGTATAGTGCCCCGCACAACCATTTAAATTATATGGTGAATTAAGCCTTCAACAAGTAGGTTTGTTTCTTTTTATGAAACTTATATTTCTTCAATTTTGTTTTATTACAGTCGCGCCGTCTGATTTGGTTTTGTATGATGTTGAAAACAACACTATCATTGGTACAGAAGGACAGAGTATAAATATAAATTGTACAGCTATAGGTGGAGTACCAGAACCTACCATTACATTAGAGGTGGATTTTAAAAATATCACTGGAAAGCATTCTATACAGTACAAAATTCCTATTTTAAAGAGGAGTCACGATTTTAATCTGGTGAAGTGTAAGGCTAGAAATTCAGACTTGAATATTTCGTTGGAAAAAAGTGCTACTTTGTATTTGTACTGTAAGTGATCAGTGTCAAGAATTATTTTGCCGGTAGAAAAATTCTACGAAACAACAGAAGTTGAATAAAGAAGGAACAAGTGATGTTTTTTTTTACAAAAATCAAAGTCCACAGACATGGCAAAATCACGAATAATTAAAAAAAACATGAGACAGCAAGAAAAGACGGATATGTAAAAACATTCAGAACTTATGCACCTTTACTGTGAACTACCATAAAACCGACAGTGACATTAGGTGCTCGGTAAGGGTAGCATTCCTGCTTCGCATGAGAAACCCGTCAAACCATCAGTGAGTCAATCTAGGGTCAAGTCAAACCTGTTATTTGAAATCTAGCTGAATGGCATATCTTTATGACAGCCATCGGGATCGAAGTAACAGCTTTTGTTCCCATGTCCAAAAAGACGCTTAGTTTGCGAGTTTGGGTTAACGGAATAACACACGACTAATTTTTGTCTTATAGGCTGGAATAGTTATTAAATTATATACAGCGGAATTCGAAACACATGCGCGTTTCTTTAAATGGCATAAACAAACAATGTGCACGAATCAGGTGTTGTCTGTCAATCAAACGTACGTCAGTCATAGGCAATATACACTTTCTGAACAAATCGATTAAACAGGGCGTGATATCTATACGTCAATCAAACTTCAAACAGTTCATTCAAATTATGATTTTAGAAATCGGGCATTGTAAGAAAAAAATGCTTACCTTGTGTGAAATTTTCATCTGTGGCAATAAGCAATTATATTGTTATAATAATTTTTATTCGTTATAATATTGATACACAAATTCGCATGAATTATTTAAGAATTTATTTTTACTATCTCATACGATCATTCAGATTATCTTAGATCAGTAAATACATTCCGTTTATTGCTGCGGTCAAGGAAGTGGCAAAACTTTCAATTTACCGAAATTAAGATTTGCACCCCAAGCTCTCTACCTTTCACTGACCCGCCGTCGTGCAAAGATAACATTGTATACATTTGTCAGGTTTTCACGTCTGATATATCTACAATGTAGACATTTCACATCGATGAATCTAACACATTTTGTAAGCTTGGGGTGTAAATCTTGATTTCATTACAATAAAAGTTTTGCCACTGCCTTGACCGCAGCAATATTGTTTCAAAGGAACTGGTCTACGGTCTACTCGATTTACACAAACCATAGAATATTGAGAGATTTGTAGAAACATTATATATATATCAGAAATGAAATATTTTTCTCCCACACCAAAATATGACAAAACATACTTTATTCAGAAATACACAGTTTGACAGCATATATGTACAAAAATAACAAAATAAAGACGTTATATTTGTGTTAGTTTTTTGGAAAACATACCCACAAATATGTGCGGATTTTACCACGGTTATGGACACAAGGCGATTAAAGAACGGCATATTAGATTCACTTTTAATTTGCGCATTATTTCAATTTCAATATGAACTATATTTTTGTGGGTTTCATTTCTTTCAACAATGATTTTGGTGCGATTTACTGGTTTGCACAGTTGAGCTGATCAAGTGATAAGAAAAGAAATTTTGAATTAAATTTTGTACATTATATGAACAAACTTTCATAAAAATGTAATCCGCAAGTGTCCAGCATAACAAAAATGCATCATTTAACAAAACGCATCACAATGACTCGGGATCCAAAGATAATTCTCCAATCGGCGGGTATACTTTAAACGGCCAGAGACATTTTTAAACTGCTGAAACGGCTTTTTTCATTTTAATTTATTTATTTTTTTAAATTAATTTGTTTATTTGTTTTGGTGTTTTTGTTTGTTTGTTTTTTGTTTGTTTTTTTTTTGTTTTTTGCTTTTTGTTATTGTTATTATTATTTTATTTTTGTTATCTCAATGCAATTTTTTGTTATTTCAATGCATTTCAGATGAGAAAAAACCTTTTAGAAATAAAAATAAATAAACATTCAATAGATTATCCAAAAATATGGCACTATAGTATTCAGGTCAACGGATTGAGTTTAAAGTAAAAAAAAAATAATTTACAAAAAAAACATAAAAAAATAAAAAAAAACAAAGAAATATAAATAAAAAATATAAGACCCACAAATAAGCAAAAAAAAAAAAAAAAAAAAAAAAAAAAAAAAANCAAACAAACAAACAAACAAACAAACAAAACACAAAAACTGCACATACGACATATACACAATGGATTTTAACAACAGACACAGAAAGATACAAAAATCAATCCAGACGAATTGCCTATATCTGTTAATTCCTGAACACAAACATCTTGTTTGGCATCTACCTCACATATTGTACATATACATTGTATGAAAATCTATCCGAAGGAATATGTCCATGTTTAAAGTCCTTCATTTCTTTATGTGTCTATTTTTACTATCCATACGCAAATCTCCTCATTGCACTTTGAAAAAGAAATGCATTAATCTTTCAGTTCAAAATTCTGTAATAATCCACATAGCATAGAAGTAGAACACACTCGGCATAATTCGGTCTACTGGATATGAATGCTATTCCTAGCTGCTTATATTAATAATACCGAGATGTGATTTGACCTGATACGTGTTATAATAATGATTGGCGAATATTAATATTATGTTTATCTGGTTTTATTTTCTAAATTGCTTGAACTTAAAATCATCAAATTGGATCATCAACTCTGTTTTGTTTGCCAAGTTATGTATTGTATATATTTGTATTTGCCTACTGTGAAAGAGTTAAAAAAAATCTTGAATCTTAAATGAAAATGTTAATATGGGTACAATTACAAAGAAAAAAGATAAGGCTGCTATTTTTGTTTCACCGTTTGTACAATTACAAAGATAAAAAAGGTTAGGATTTTTGTTTCATTATTTTTATTATTGACCTTTTTTGTAACAGTAATTTGTCACATTGGCGATCTGGAGGAGGTTGAAAAGGTTGGAACCCCATTTTTCTTGATTGTTTTTTTTTATTTTGTGTAGAATTAAGGCAAAAATTGACAAAAAAATGTCAAAACATCGACTGGAACCCGTCTTTTCTTGAACTTCACCGGAACCCTTTATTTCCGAAAGCTGGATCCACAGGTATGACACCTCATAAATACACTTTGCTGTACACATCCTTTTGATTCCTTTTCGTTATTTCAAGGTTAAAGTATATACGTCTACAATGTTTTCATATGAAAAGGAAAGGAAATGGGGTAAATGTCAAGGAGACAACATCCCATATCCAGGTTAAAACGACCCAAAACAAAACATCTAGGGGTCACCGTACGGTCTTCAACACAGTGAGAAACCTCACACCATATAGCAAGCCCTAAATGGCCGAAAAAGATAGAAAAAGTGAATAAATGAATGGAAACAAACCACATCCAATACACCCAATATCAAGAAACTAAAATTTTATAAGAAGACAAGGTCAAGCCAATGACCAACATATTCCTGACTTGGGACATGCGCAAAAATTGTGGTGGGTTAAACTCGTTTTCTTTGATCCAAACAGTTTTTTTTTTATATTTCTATTTTTCTCTATGCCACGTGATATTCCAAAAATTTTAAATTCAACATGTTGTTGTTTAAAACAGAAGGTTTGAAAATTGACAAAATAATATAAAATGTGGCAGTGAATAAACACAAGCAATACTTGTACAAATGTATACATGTCTACGACTTGTAATGAAACCTACAAAATGGATGATCCCTCTGCAAGAAAAAGTGTCCTTGGTGCATGTATCTTACATACCGCTCGCCGGGTGATGGAAACAAACTTGCATACGTTATATGCATAGAAAATGCACAATACACCGCCATCAAAAAGCTTGAAAAAATGTATAAACAGAATTGTCTGTGAAATCAGTACTGTGTAAAGTGAGTCTCAATGGGGTATGAGCGGGAAGTGGGATTGCAATTTTTAAGCAAACGGAAAACGGGATCGTGTAAGACGTGACACAGGAACCACTGAAAATTTAGCCACAAGGAAACGGGAAAAAATGGCCTCTTTAAAAGTCTTTGATTGTTTTGAAATTCTTATAAAAACTGTCGAAAGAAATTAAAAATTTCTAAGTCAGATCTGTGTAAAATATATTTCATCATTTCGTTAATTACAACGGCTTTTCGACGAATTAATTCTTGATCATAGTACAAATAATGTCTTTTATTTTGTAAGCATTATATGGAAGAAATCAAAATAAATCCACAATGAAATAGATATATTTTCATAACATTGATTTTAAAGACAATTGACATGCTTACCCTTCCGGAGCACCTGATGTCACTCTCAGTTTCACTGGAGTTCACACTGTGAGTGCCTTTGTTCTGAATATTGTGGTTTCTGGTTCTGTGTTTTGTGTCTGTCTGGCGTCATTGTTTTTGTGTCTAACGTCATTGTTTTCTGTGTTCTCGTTTTTGCCCTGTCTTTGGACTTCGATTTTTGTGAATTTCACCCCTTTGTTCCTTCGGTATTCTACTGCCGTTGTTTGATTGACGTACAGACAAATGCCCTCTTTATCCGATAGGTGAATATCAATTGAATTGCATATGATTGACGTACGATTGATTGACAGATAACACCCGGATCGTGCACAATGATTGTTTACGCCGTTTTATGAAACTTTGCTGTATTTTTCACTGTCGTAGAAAGTTTCCGTGGTCACGATTTCTGTAATTTCTCAGTTTAAGGGGTACCCTATAGCAGATTCTTAGATATGGTGTCTTTAAATCTATAGAAATTGTTAAGAGTCTCTGATATCCTGATGGAAAGCTTTTTTTGTGAAAGTCCAGACCTAAAATTTTGTTTTACTAGCTAGAATGTAACTTGTTATTCATTGATTTTTATAGCTTGTCGGTGTTAAAATTGGAATAAAATGGTCATGAATTTAAGACATATTTGTTGAATACGAAATTACTAACCTGAATTTTTGAAATATTTTAATTTAAATGGAAACATGACTACAATCTGTACATATGTGCCAAAAATCGTGGGTGTCATGTCTGCCTTTACAGAGAAATCAACATATAAAAGCATTAAATTTGCGTAAAAATCTAAACTTTTTATGTGAATCTGGCATTTTTATAGTTTGATAAATCTGGAATCGTACAAATAACTAAATACCGAAGTTACTGTGAATTTACTTTCTGCATATGCGCATTTCGACAACTTATGTCTCATCAGTGCAGATAAAATCTAAACGTTTGGAAGACCATAAATTCAAAGATGTTTAAAAACTGATAGAGAACAAATAACCAAAGTGATCTAAATTTAAAGCCAAAATCAGCTAAGGACAGAGCTTTGCATGAGGGAGATACTCCTTAGTTTTCAATAAAATTTACAAAATTTTAGATATTGGAAGGTTTAAAAAATAATCGGCTTTCGGGTCAGCACCGAAGTACTGACTACTGGGCTGGTGAATACCCTCGGGGACTAACAGTCCACCAGCAGTGGCATCGACCAAGTGCGACAACTCTAATCTATATGAAGGTAGAATAACATGGTAGACCAAGTCTTGTCAAATTATTTGGATCTGTTGGAGATTTTTAAATTGGTCGAATTTCGAATTTTCATGTTTATGTTAATGTTTTTATATTCACATTGAGATTTTGCTTTCCATGTAGATGATATAACAGGATTTTGGTCAATTTTAATTGGTTTTATTAGGTTTTATGGTAGTGCGTTTTTTTCATGGAAATTTACTCAAGTAATACCAAAAACAAAAATGCGATTTATTTTGTCCAGGTTTTATTCATTCTTGAATAGGTAAGGCTTAAAAAATTAAACAATGGTTCAACAAAAACTTAGAAAATACTATCAATAATAATTGAAAGCGTCCTTTATATATTTCCGGTGCAAATATTTAAAATTTCACATCTCCAAAACAAACGGTAACGGGTTACCGTGAAATTTGTTTAATGAAAATAAATGACAAATCATTATAAAAAATAAAACAATGAACTGTCTGGAAAAAATTAATATCATTTTTTGAAAATTTCGTGAGGGGTTTGTTGGTAAACATGGTAAAATGAAGCAAACTTTTAGTTCCGTGAGATTTTTCTTGATTTTAGGAAATGACTTTTAACCCCATTTTGAATAAAATGTGACCAAATTTGATCTCTACGACATTGTTATTTCGATGCGCCATGGTCTCCTCTTTCCAAAAATGTATAGATTCCGTAAACCCAAATTCGAAAAAATCGTCGCTTGGGCACCCTACCAATTTTTTTGCTCTATTAAAGAAACACTGTATAACACTGTGAGTTGTTCACAACATATGCTGGATAGGTAGGTAAATAACTGATAAGAAAGGGAAAGTTCACAATACGGAAGTTAAAATCATCACGTTTGTCATATAGATTTTAAACGCCCATCTTCGCCAAAAAGCAACAACTAGCTAAGGGACCGACCATTTAACCTGAAAGGGGGGGGGGGGGTATGGTTTTTTTTCTGGACAGATTATTTATTTTTTGAATGCATATGTGTTGGTAAGGTGAGCTGCAAAGGTAGAATATGTGATTCCGAATGCCAACAGTGATGAAAATCATCTTTTTAAACCTGTTAACATCGGAAAATCCAGCAAGGTCTACGGCTGGATTTGAACCCCTGCTTTGTTGTCATCTATGGCAACACCGCCTGCATTATGTCCAGCGCCCTAGACCACTAGACCACCTAGGCTATATAAAAATATAGCTTTCGGTAACCTAGTTATTCCTCCTCGCAGGAAATCTAGAGTTGTAACATAGTACACGATGAACATTTGGTGGGTAGGAAATAGATAGAAGAAGGATAAGGTTGCAACAGGTAAGATACATAAGGTATATAGATAATAGTGTTGCACGCAGCTCTATATAATATGAATGCATATGTGTTGGTAAGGTGAGCTGCAAAGGTAGAATATGTGATTCCGAATGACAACAGTGATGAAAATCATCTTTTTAAACCTGTTAACATCGGAAAATCCAGCAAGGTCTACGGCTGGATTTGAACCCCTGCTTTGTTGTCATCTATGGCAACACCGCCTGCACTATGTCCAGCGCCCCAGGATTTTCCGATGTTAACAGGTTTAAAAAGATGATTTTCATCACTGTTGGCATTCGGAATCACATATTCTACCTTTGCAGCTCACCTTACCAACACATATGCATTTATTTTGTATAGAGCTGCGTGCAACACTATTATCTATATATTTATTTTTTGCACGCGTATCAACAAAATATTTTTTTTCAAAATTAACATTATTTTTTT